>LPNX010636799.1:151590-318158 GCA_001517045.1 Pseudotsuga menziesii | reverse complement strand
ACTATAGTTTCTTTGCTCTCAATTATCTCTTATGCCTTCAATGTACCAAGGGGTTCCTTATATAGCTTTTCAAAGGGGTAATGAAAGGTCGAATCCGAGCGATCTCCAGGAATATGGAAGGCCAGGAGTCAAATGAGTCGGATCCATGTCAAGGAAAACTCCAAAAGGATTTGGATTATGCACACATCCCGATGTACGCGGTTATATGGGTCAAACCTGCGTATGTACGCGCTTATAGGTTTAAAAGCCACGTATATCATTTTTCATATGTTTTTAGGGATGATCAAGGAAACATCAAAGGACAAAAAGTGGTCCATAGGGTCTAATGAGTCTACAGCGGGACAGGGGAAGGCCATACAAAGTGTGATTCACCTGGAGTGGTGAAATCAGCTATAACAGATGCCCCCTAATATATGAGGTCAGAGGGGTCATACGATGGCCGAAATGCATTATAAGTCCATCCCAAAAGTGGAGTGATGACGGATCCCAAATGGAATACCAGCCACCCAATCAGCATAGTACACTAATACAACTCTGCACATCAGTGCAAATACATATAGCAGTCCCGGATACATAAGAGTACAATGGCCATGAATAGGCATGATACATGATATCACATATGTGGTCATTGCCACATACAATATACATAGATTAGAATCTCCATGATGAAGATATACAAAGAACCATGATCTCTATAATGGCTTAAGATATAACAGATCAAGATCTCCATAGTGGCTGGAAATATCTGACATATACTGGAATCAAGTCACGAGAGCTGAAATCTCATGAACACTGGCACGATTAAGGAGGTAGCATATAAGAGATGCCACCAATATAGAAAGTATTCTATACAAACCTCTATGAGTGCATGTCCTACTATGCGAATAGAGGTGTCAAGGTCGAACATAGTAGTCCATTGTCTGATTACCGGTCATTAATGTATACCGTTAATAGACACGAGATCACCCACAAATAATGAAAATGGGAATAAAGGTACTAGAGTGCAAACTAACAAGTGTGAATAAATGTGTTGAGGTTGAACACTTGAGAGGATCCATCGATCAGGGGACATTGATGTATTCCCAAGAAACTGTTGATGGTGAGAGAACCTGCCACTGATGACTGCAAGTCTCAAGGCACTCAACATGACTCTAGATTCCAATCCCAGAATAAATGATCTGAAGTCGATGGGATGAAATCCACTGGAAGGAGGGCATTAAGGCATCCCCCATCATCCAACACGAGGTACTCAGTAAAGCTGTATAATGTGGAAGGACTTGATCATAAGGTGCACGAACCAGTAACTATACCGGGAATGGCCAACATGCAAAGTCAAGATAACTGAGGAATGGCCGACTCAAGTTTCAACTTCCTTTGAACAAGAGCATAACGATGTATGGTGACTGAATGAAGGCAGCATAGACTCGATATGCAAACTGGGACATCTCTGTGACATAGGAGGCATCAACAAAGGCTCCATAGAGACTGGAAGCTTAACTAGTTGGTGGAGATAAACTCAGATAAACGAGTACAGCTCCTAAAGTCAAACTATAACCCAACCAATGGATGTGATATACAGTGCTCTGTTCGAAGGCGACACGACTCGACAGCTACCAAAGATAACATCTTTCCTTGTCCGGATTTTTGGTTTTTTTATTTTTTTGGACTTTTTCAATTATTTGAAAATCTTGAAAAAAGAATAAAATAGCTTTATAGTTACAAACTAGGAGGAGACGAGTGTCATGAGGGAAAACAAACTAGTTCCAAGTAGTGGAACATACCTATGCTCAATGCAAGGATACATGTGTAGGATATCGACACTCGAGGGAAAATTCCCTCCCAATAAAAAGGGAAATCAAGCTGTGAAGGATATAAAAAATGGCTCTGCATGGCTATACATGAGACAAGCTCGGGCTATATGGCTGAAACGCAATGTCAGGGGAGCTGGCATAAAGCTCAATAAGGCAGGAAAAGCTCATGATAATGCATTCACAACTTGAAATAAGGGAGTCCTGAGGGAAATAGGCCAGCATAAGATCAAGAGGAGTATGAGGCTCTTGCGAAATGTCATGGCGGTACTATACAATAGACTCCCACACCCTAAAGGAGAAAACGTCGGCATGGGCACCAAATGCAAATAAGGTGCTAACTAGGGTACCCATGTAAGGTGAAGCTCTACCACTCGTATCATGGCACTTCTAAAGCAGTAAGAAGGTTCCGTGACATAATAGAGTGGGTTTGTACCTAAGGACATGGTGATATGGTCATACGGTCATGCAAAATGCAAACGGTGGTGAACCTAACCTATATGCCAGTGTAGACATGATACCTGAGATCGGCATGAATGGGTCAATCCAATGGCTAGAATGGCACTAAAAAAGGTCTTCTACATCACAAATTATGTCAAAAACGGTCCAAAATGGTTAGAAAATGTCGAAACTATAGGAAAGGGGTAAAAAATTTCAAATATTTGAATTTTTTTTTGTAAATAGTAAAAAATATAAATCATTTGAAACTTTTACCCATTTGAGCTCTGATTTTCAACTGCAAATTCCAGGAGATCCAGTTGGTGGAATTCACAACCGTTTCTTCCAGGTATTTACTCATGCTCTCCTCTTTCATTTTGATATAATTTTTATATATTTTCATGGTCAAATGAAAAATCCATCCTAAAATGTGCGCTGTGGCCCATGCAGATATCGAGGTTTTTTCCACGTATAGGGATGGCTATATGCGGAAAAGGGCCTTCAAAACAGTTGCGTATGAGGCCGCGCATGTGATTTTTCAAGAAACTAATGGGTAATATTGCAATTTATTTTGCAGGATGGTGCTAGAGTGGAGAGAGCATGAGCATGGTGAAGTAGAGGAAGCAGTAAGGTCTGACTTAATGGCTCAACAAGCTCTTTGTGCATGCAGACTCTATAAGTTTTGGTGTCTTGGTGGTTTGAGGGCCAAACCAAGACTGCTACAGATGCTGGTAGACTATTGGGATCCAAACTCGGAGTCCTTCCATATTGATGAGATGTCCCTCACCATAGAGGTGGAGGACATATACTTTATCACTGGTCTTTCTAGACGAGGGGAGGTGGTGAACCTTCGTTCCCGATGTGGGCCAGGGGGTTGCCTAACTATCATCGAGTACATTGCAGTGTACTGTCATCCAGACACTGAGAAGGTGGGGAGTCAATTCCCTACCAATTCTATACAGGTGCCGGGCCTAAAGGCCATATTGTTGACACTGGGCAGGATAGCCAGCTTAGCATCACTCCACCAGGCCTTGTGGCCTCTGATGTTCTATGCATTGGAGTGCATGAGACCCACTATATACGACTAGATTACTACACTACTGAGCAACATGAAACACCAGCTCAGTGAGTGTAAGTTAGGCAGGGTATGGAACTTCAGGTTCAGCAGTATCTTGAGCAAGTTTTTCTTCAAGCATGTTCCAGGATTGAGCCCTAGAGTGGACATTCCTCTCCATGGGGTTCGAGATCCATCCCAATGGCGTTGGGTAGATGCTATGCACAGACTGGTGGGTGGTAGGGTGGCCAACCCATATCCAGCTGACTTCTTTCCATGGTGGCGACGATAGGTAGTTGCCATTGATGACTACCCCTATGCAGGGATA
Organism: Pseudotsuga menziesii; assembly: GCA_001517045.1. Lineage (NCBI taxonomy): Eukaryota > Viridiplantae > Streptophyta > Pinopsida > Pinales > Pinaceae > Pseudotsuga > Pseudotsuga menziesii. The sequence goes on along the minus strand of LPNX010636799.1, from coordinate 314,530 downwards.
GATTTTGGGGGGGATCCGGACATGCCATTGCCACCAGGATCGGCATATGGTGATATAGGTAATGAATCTCGACCCTCACTCTTTTTAAATTTTTTGAGTTATTTAATTTTTTTGTATTTTCTTGATTATGTGGAATCAAAAAGACATGTTTTTGCATGACAATATATAGTGACATCTACCATTTATGTGCAGATGTGGGACCACGGCGGCCAAAGGGCTTCCCTCGTCATAGACAGAGGGGAAGAGGAGATGACATCACGGGTGTGGATGCGGAGCAAATGTTCCAGAGCATTCATACCAACTTTGTGAGACTGACTCATAGAGTTCCCATGGCGCAAGTCGAGGACTTTCCTGAGGCCATGCAGCAGCAGTTGGTGGGTGTACCACATGCATGGGTGCGTTTATTTTGACGGCTAGCTAGAGTCGTAGTGACATTCCATGATCACAACCCTCCTTCTCCTCCACAGGATTAGACACCTGGGAGTGTATATGTTTTGTACGACCGTGTATTATATGATGGTGGCTTAAAAGCCCCAATTTTGTATTATGACACTATGTATTACCACATTTTTTATGTATATAAAAAAGTTTTATGGTGATCGATTTATTTATTTACATGTGTAAAAATTGTGTTTATGATTAATTTACTATGAGTGAAACAAATGCCAATCTAACACATAGTTAGCATATGAGTCAGCAACTTGATTATTATTTCTTGGAATGTGTATATATGTTATATTGTCAAATTGTCGTTCTAACAATCTCACACGTAAGAACCTTCTCAATAACGTCGGATCTCTAACATGGTATAAACCATTAAGCTGTGACACTACTAACTCCGAATCAAGACGTACCTCAAGAGATAGAACGCCATGTAGAATGGCATCCCGTAGAAGCTCAATAACGGTGCTATATTCAGCAACATTGTTGGCAGATGGCCGCATACATACACCTCCTGAAGATAGTACCTGACCCATAGGAGTATAAATCACCCAAGCAGCAAAGGGTGAGTGTTGAGTGTGACGGCTTGCACCATCCGTGAATCCTATGTAGGTAGAAGATTCCATTGACATCTGCAAAAAGAATCAGAAAATAATCAAAAACCCGATCACAATAAAAAAGACCTAACTATGCAAAGATGTACAATAATATACAACAAGCACCCTTGGCTAAAGATCATGCATAGTATTTTTTAAGATAGAGCCCATTTCTAGGCTCTGCCAAAGCTGTTCCTTTGTAATCCACTAACTCATATGCACCCTTCTCTAAGACCCGTTTGACCACGTAAGGACCACGCCACATAGGATTAAATCTCCCTGCCCCCAAGGGTTCTTTCAATTGATCCCACAAAAGGACCAAGTCTCCTTCACTAAACACTCTTGGACAGACAGACTTATCGTACTGGACCTTAATGCAATGCTTATTAACCTCTAGAGCCACCAAGGCATCCCGACGTTGCTCATCAAGTTGCTCAAGGTGAACCAAACGCTCCTCCAAAGGTGAAGTGTCTGGTAAGAGTTCCACAGCTAGCTTCAATGAAGGAATCTCACATTCAACTGGAAATATCGACTCCACTCCATGTACAAGATGATATGGAGAAAAACCAGTGGCAGTCTTAACAGCGGTTCGATACGCCCATAAAGCAGGATATAACATAATGTGTCAATTCGTCTTTCTTTGTATGATGGTTCGTTGGAGAATGGATTTGAGTGATTTATTCACTGCCTCAACCTATCCATTTTCCTGAGGGTAGTAAGAAGAGGAGTGCTCTTGCTTATACCCTAACTTGGATGCCAACTCTTCCATCATACGGTTCTGAAAGTGCGAGCCATGGTTAGTGACAAGCTCTTTCAGAATCCCAAACTGAGTAATAATTTGGTTGAATACAAAGTGAGCGACTGTCTCACCATCATATTTTACTGTAGGCATAGCCTCAGCCCATTTCATGAAGTAATCAGTAGCCACTATAATGTGATGGTGCCCCCCAGCCAAAGCTAGGTTGCAATCCACGTAAGAACCTTCTCAATAATGTCGGATCTCTAACATGGTACAAACCATTGAGATGTGACACTACTAACTCCAAATCAAGACGTACCTCAAGAGATAGAATGCCATGTAGAATGGCATCCCGTATAAGCTCAATAACGGTGCTATATTCAGCAACATTGTTGGAAGATGGTCGCAGACATACACCTCCTAAAGACAGTACCTGACCCATAGGAGTATAAATCACCCAAGCAGCAAAGGTTGAGTGTTGAGTGTGATGGCTTGCACCATCCGCGAATCCTATGTAGGTGGAAGATTCCATTGACATCTGCCAAAAGAAACGAAAACTAATCACAAACCCGATCACGATAAAAAAGACCTAACTATGCAAATCTATACAATAATATACAACAAGAACCCTTGGCTAAAGATCATGCATAGTATTTTTTGAGATAGATCCCATTTCTAGGCTCTGCCAAAGCTATTCCTTCGTAATCCACTAACTCATACACACCCTTCTCTAAGACCCATTTGACCACGTAAGGACCATGCCACATATGATTAAATTTTCCTGCCCCCAAGGGTTCTTTCGATTGATCCCACAAAAGGAACAAGTATCCTTCACTAAACACTCTTGGATAGATAGACTTATCATACTAGACCTTAACGCGATGTTTATTAACCTCTAGAGCCACCAAGGCATCCCGACGCTGCTCATCAAGTTGCTCAAGGTGAACCAAACGCTCCTCCAAAGGTGAAGTGTCTGGTAAGAGTTCCACAGCTAGCTTCAACAAAGGAATCTCGCATTCAACCGGCAATATCAACTCCACTCCATGTACAAGTTGATATGGAGAAAAACCAGTGGCAGTCTTAACAGCGGTTCGATACGCCCACAAAGCAGGATATAACATAATGTGCCAATTTGTCTTGCTTTGTACGATGGTTCATTGGAGAATGGATTTGAGTGATTTATTCACTGCCTCAACCTGTCCATTTTCCTGAGGGTAGTAAGAAGAGGAGTGCTCTTGCTTATACCCTAACTTGGATGCCAACTCTTCCATCATACGGTTCTGAAAGTGCGAGCCATGGTCAGTGACAAGCTCTTTCGGAATCCCGAACCAAGTAATAATTTGGTTGAATACAAAGTGAGTGGCTGTCTCACCATCAGATTTTACTATAGGCATAGCCTCAACCCATTTCGTGAAGTAATTAGCAACCACTATAATGTGATTGTGCCCCCCAGCCAAAGCTGGGTTGCAATCCATAAAATCGAGCCCCCACTTAGTGAAGGGACTGGCGGTGATAATGGGATGTAACGGGGCAGGTTTCGAGCGCATATTACTTGTGAACACCTGGCAAGGGTGGCACCTCTTTTCCACATCAACACAATATTTAAAGATCGATGGCCAGAAATAACCCACTCTCAAAATATTTTGCACTATAGAAAGCCCAGATAAATGACCAACACACGCCCCTCCATGGAAATCATTCAGCACAACCTTAGCCTTGTCATGAGTTAAACAACATCGTAAAATGGATCTACCCCATGGTGGTACAAATTATTGTCTACTATAAGGTAGTTCTTAGAGGCGTGACATAATCGTCGTCGTTCATCTCGCGAGAGGTGAGTAGGGGTCTTCTATGTTTGTAAATACACTATGATATTCCCATACCATGGGTCTAATGTTGAGATTAAGAAGATGTGTTCATCGAAAAACGTATCTTCACAAACCAACTCCTCGGCCTCGCTTGGGAAATCCGATATAAGCTCTGCAAAAATTAAAGACTTCTTCAATTTTGCCGAAACAAACTCGAGATCGAATTCTTGTAGAATGACAATCCATTTATTATATTTTCCCCCAATCATCCTACGGGTGAGGACGAACTGAAATGGATTGACATGGGCCACAACCAAGGTGTGGCGAAGGAGAATATAATGTCTCAAATGCTGAACGCATGTACGGTAGCTAAAGAAAGCTTCTCGACATGGGAATAACGAATCTCTGCATCAATAAGGTTTCGGCTCAGATAATATATGACATGCTCTTGGAGCTCCTCATCCTCTTGAACCAAAAGCATACCAATCGTCTCTAAATACGCGGCCACATATAATAGAAAATCATGGCTATAATCTGGAGGACTAATCACCGGGGCCGATGCTAGGGCTTGCTTGAGTGCATCGAAGGACTCCTGGGCTCACTTATCCCATTCAAAGGGAGTATCCTTCTTCAAGAGACGCATGAAGCCTCTAGTCAAATTGGAAAAGTTGACAACAAATCTTCGTAAGAAGATTTCCATGCCTTGCAAACACTGAAGATGACGAATATTTTTTGGGGGAGACAACTGAAGTATTGCCTCAACCTTCAAAGGGTCAACTCTTATACCCTCTTTCGAAATGATGAATCCTAACAAATGACCTGACTTCACGCAAAAGATGCACTTGTGAGGATTTAATCTAACTGAATAGTGCCAGCATCTTTCGAATACCAATCTCAAGTGATAGGGATGACGCATTCTCATACGAGAATGAGCAGCGAGGTCATCCAAAAATACTTCGACAATAGACTTGAGATCGTGGAAGATCAAGGTCATCTCCCGCTAAAATGTAGCTTCGGCATTTTTAAGGCCGAAAGTCATTTTTCGATATGCAAATGTTCCCCAAGGACAAATAAATGTGGTCTTATGTTGGTCCTCAGGTTTAATCTGTATCTGATTATACCCAGAAAAGCACTCCATAAAGGAGAACACCTCGCTACCCGCACACTCATCCAAAATCTGATCTATAAACGGTGTGGAGAAGTTATCCTTAGGACAAGCACGATTCAAATCGCAGAAATCAGTGCATATGCGGATCATTCCCTGCTTCTTATCCACCAGAACGGGGTTTGAAACCCACTCCATCAAGGGAATGGGATAGACGAAACCAGCTTTCAACAGCTTCTCTATCTCTTCCTTAATGGCAGGTGCTTTCCAAGGATTCATGGCATGTAAACACTGTCGAACAGGCTTAGCGTTGGGGTAAGTCTTAATCTCATGTTCAACAATTCAAGGGTCAATACCTGGCATCTCGTCGTAAGACCAAGAAAAAGTATCACAGAATTCCTTGAATAGCTCGGTATATTCCAGAATCTCAGCATGGGAACATTCTGCCCCAATATAGACATTCTCTATCATGCCAGGATTGCGAGAAATGTTGATAGGAATCATTGACGATATGTTCACCATGTTTCCATCAGCCATCGGACCAGGAGAGCTTAATGGAACCACAGGACTACCAACTTTCTGACTAAGAATCTCTCTAAAATCCTCATGCTCCAAACAGTCAAGCTCTGGAAGAAAGCATGATCTATGATGAAGTTCCTCCCATGGTGTCTCAACTCTCGACATAGCCTCAATAATCGCTTCATTTGAAGGGAAAACCGTATCGAGGTAGTCACGGGCATGAGAATACTATACTGCCCATGCCGGAAGCACATAGGGGTCTTCCTCCTCCATCCATGAAGAGGAAGAACAAGGCTCTGCAACACTCTTGAGATTAGCTTGATAAGCTATCATAGCTGTAGGAAATGGCACGCTTGTCTCGATGGGCTCACTCAAAGTACTTGATGGAGGAAGAATCCAAGGATCTTCCATATGGGTCGTGCGAAAAGACACTGAGGTCGTAGATGTCGAAGACTCATCGAAACAAGATCCTATCATGAGGATCGGTGCAGGACAACTAAAACTTCCCATGACGGATGGATACATGCCTACACCCAGACTCCCAGTTGCCGGCTGAGAGTGCTCAACGATCGGGATCGAAGCTCCCGAAGATGCAGTAATAGACGAATTCTTGAATTCCATTTAATCAATTGTTACAATCTTCCCGTTATGTGGAAAGCATACAATGCGAAACAAGGAAGAAGCAATGGCTTGCATACTATACATCCAGTTCCTACCCAGCAACAGATTGTAGTCAAGGGGCGCATCAACCACCTCAACCTCTATCGCAATGGTCTTCCCCCCCAAACGGAATTTAAGGGAAGGAAGGATACCGTGCGGCCTAAAAGATCTCCCATCAAATGCAGTTAACATAGTCGCTGATTTAGACAGCTCCGGAGAACCCAAACCCTTCCAATAGGACAAAGACATCACAGAAGTAGCAACACCCTTGTCAATCACAGTACGCTTGAAGATCATATTAAGACAATCTACGTGCACCAAAAGAGACACATAGTAGGGCAAGCAAGGCTGCAGTCCCGTGGTTTCAAATTTGATCACCGAGGAAGAATCATCTCCGTTCACACCAAGGGTAGAAAGAAACGCCTTCCTTTGCGAAGGACAACTCTGAATCACTTCCAATGCAGACATCGCACAATGAGTGTGGCCCAAATCCTCGACAACTGAATAATTTTGGGCGGCTCGGGCATTTGGATTATGCCTTGAATGCTTAAGGAATCCCTTAGGAATGCGAGGTGCAGCCTCAGGTTTATCCGCAGGTTTCTCACTATGCAAAGGAGTTCCTAGTGGATCAGGCTATTTTCCTGGGCTAGGTTGTGATGAACTATAATATTTCGCAAGAGTCACAACCTTGGCAGCACAGACCATGTTAATGCACCCACGACCACTACCTTTTGTTGGATCATCCTCACTAGACTGGTCATGGGACTTTGAGTTCATATTCTGGTTATGCGGCAAAGGGTTAGTTAGCACAGCTGGGCCTTGTGCTAAGAATCTCTAAGCTTCTTCAATCCGAGGGCACAAGTAAGTGAGGTGATCGTCCTTACATAACTTGCAAGGGAACTTAACCTTACATTTAGCTTGCTTGTCCCCCCCATAATTTCTACCATTCTTGTCATTATTCTTAGCATTCTCATTCTTATTCCCACCCTTTCGATTATTATTTTTACCCTTTTTTCTATTCCATCCGGGCTGTTGGTTACCTTTCTGGTCTGACGATTGCACAGAAACTACATTCGCCATTTGGGTGGGTTGAGACAAAGCCGTAGCTTGTCCCAAAGCAAATTGGTTGATTGAAAATTGACCAACTTGTTTTGCAACCGAATCTGCAGGTTTCGAACTTGCACAACCCACAATGCCATCGGCATGTGGTCCAGGTTTGAATTTGGGATCGAAACTGGAATGAGGAGCGTTGGGAATAATCTCATACAACAAACCATACTGATCATAGATCAAGTCCAGTTCTTGCGCCCTAAAAATCACTTGTTCCTCATTCTACACTCCGGATGTGGAAACATCCTTCGCTATATATGGCAATAACAACTTGAGGAACCACTCGAGGAGGAACTCCAGCGGTATAAAGGCTTTAATTAATCTCTTCCCTCTATGCCACTCTTGAATATGATCAGAAATATGGATGGCTTTATCTTGCCGAAATGTTGACAAGAGTTCAGTACCAACATCATACCGCACTGGTAGCTAGAAGTGATTAAGAAAAGTCATCGCAAGGTCATCGAACAAAGTAAAAGCACCCCTAGGTAACTCTATATACAATTTCGCAGCAAGCCCTGTGAGGGTGCGTTGAAATAGTCTCAAGCGGACTGAGTCCTGATGTAATGAATTCAAAGAGAACCATAGGTGAAATGTAGTAATGTGTTCACTCGGATCCTCTCCCGGTTTGCCTTCGAACTTAGGTATGTCTGAAGGAAGCTTGGTAGGGACAGCCGGCCAAGCCGGGTCATGAGCCATAGGATCGTTTGTAAGTCTTGATAAGTTAGGAAGATTAAGCATCGTGAGGAAAGGGATCCTAGGATGATGAGGACAATGGACCGCTCCCTGATTCATATAGGTTTGGTTACCACCATGGACTTGGCCATAGTTCCCTCCTCCCGTATGACCCATATAGGGTGGCATGGAAGCACCATAACGAGGTGGACCTTGACTAGTAGGAGCTACAAAGTTGTAATTAGGAGAGTAGGAAGGTTGTTGATACCCACCTCCATAAGGTGAAGAAACCTGTCCATACTATGTCCCATAATAAGGTCCATAGGTCATTGCATGCGATGCCCAACGAGACACTCCGTAGGTAGGAATATAGGCTCCGGAAGTAGGGATATATGCTGTGGAAGTAGTAATCTGACCTCTAGAAGCATGAACATAGCCTCTCGAAGCAACGAGTGGTATGTAAACTTGAGACACAATTGGTCTAGTAACTGCAGTATGGACCTGACTCATAGCCATGTACCGACACGAAGGACCACGTGAATAAGGTGGAGGATGTACATTTGAAGAACTAGGGGCCGAGGACGAAGGAATCTGAGCAATAATATATGTACTACTACCTATCATCACTCATCTCGGATCTGGTATCCTAATAGGATCGCTAACTCTAGACCTAGGAGGGATATATGATGTAGCTTCCACCACTGGGACGAAACGTGTAATGTGACTAGTGCTCCCAAACCTCTATGGATGGTAAGGAATGAGAGTGCCCCCAGGCATAGTGCTAGGCTCAAATTCGAATTCGACATGAAATGTCAAATCATGCATAGGAAAACCAACCATACCATAACTACCATAGCTAGTAGTGGCAGGTTCAAAATGAGTCTCTGCGTCCTCCAGCATTCCGCACCGGTAACGCGTCAATGGGGAATCAGCCCTAGAGTGAGTAGGTATATCATGGATGGCTCCTATCTCAGAAATCACAGGACCTGAATCAGCTAATTCGAGTGAAGGATCGTAAGTAGGAGTAAATTCCCCATCATCTACACGAATGGGAGGAGGTGGTTCAGGAATACCTTATGAAGAATCCCCCATGGTGTGTGAATCAATGTGTGACATAGTCCTCCTAGACTCTCTAGGTCCCTCTCCCAAAGGAGGAGGAGAAGTAGAAGGCAGAATTCCTGCTAAATGATGAGAACGGTGTGGAACCGCACTTGAATCCACAATGACTCAAAAAATAGAAAAGACTCTCTATTTATGCAAACCCTAGGCCAACTATTGTGCACAGAGCAATCACTAACAAAATATAAATCCAAATGCAAGCAAACAAGGGCTAGATAAGTGAGCTCTTGAATGAAGTAGGTATGTCTCGCCTAGGAGAGGCTTGAGACTCCCATACACAACAAGTGGAGGTATGTAACCAATTATTGTGGCCCTCAGCTTCAACGCATAAAGCAACTGTGTTGTCGGACCCCAACTTGGTCAGGACACCTGCAGAATAACCTCTACAAGTACCCCCTTGATATTCTAGGTAAGGTCACTAAGGTCACCTCAATATAATCAATGCTCAGGTGGACAGTCGCAAGCGGGATTGACCGTATGGGCAGGGTAGCAAAGCCCGAAACTCTCGAAGAGCCCCCAAATACGAATACAATCCTGGAAATATCTCTAGTGTTACTCAGTTATGACTAGGGGTCATCCCAATCAATAACCGCTCACACTGCCTCGTGCTTAACTCCCGTTTGAGAGGAGGATCTTGAGAAACACTGGTTATTCCAAGGATTTCACACACTCACGTGGACAGGCACCTAGATGTTGTTGTTTAGTGATCTTGGAGAATTGACTTACAATGAACTATTCCAAGATCCTAAAACCTAAGCTTGTTGGTGCACCCTAGAAAAGAAAAGAGTGTAATTCATTTTATTTAGCGTTGATTTTAGTTGGCTTTATTACTCAAAAAAAAGGATATGACTGTGCAACTAGTGGTGTTATGACGCAACAAGAAGTAAAATGCACACCTAACAATCAATGCAAATGCATTGTGTCCATGAAAACAAGGTATGCTACCGTATGTGAAATGCACAATTCTTCTTCAAATGATGAATGTAAATTTTCCTATATGAAGTCCTAACTAGTACTCCAAATCAAATCTAGATCTAGTGCAAGTACAATGCAAGATGCAAAATGCAATGCATGATGATAAGCAAATGTTTTTGGATTTTTTGAAAATAAAAGAGATGCAAAAAGAAAAAGAATGATTCTACGACCCCTAGACTCTGCAAGCACACCCAAACAGCACTCAAGCAAAGCACTAAGGTAAAAGAACTCTAATGCACTAATCTCAAACAAAAAATCGAAAATGCCATGACAAGAACTTTCTAAAAAAAAAATTTAGGCTAAAAAAAAACGTTTCTGGTTAGAAACAAAGGTCTAAACAGACTCAGGCAGTGCCAAAGGAGACTAAAAAAATATCAGAATTCACCCAACAACCAATTATCTTCCACAAAAAGGAAAAATCAAGGGCATACGCGACTGTTCGCAGTAAACCCGCGTGTATACGCTGAAATCGTAGTGGAAACCGCATGTATATGCGACTGTAAGTCAAAAACCCGCGTAAAGGAATAAAAGGTGCATAAAACCAAGGCAAACATACAGGCTGAGACAAACTTCACACCAATCAGACTCTACCAGGCATACATGCCCCCTAACCCAACACAAAAGCAAGAGATAAAGAGCAATTCAAATACATTGAATGCCAAGAAATCAACCCCCAAAGGACAACTACTAGGAACTCCCCAGCGGAGTCACCAATTCTGTTACGGAGAGAAATTCCTATGGCTTGGGGTACCACAACAGACAGCTTGACTCCATAAATCAATCCTTTCCAATATGCAATAGAAATTAAATGTCTAACGCTAAAGGATCAGACCTCGTACCTTATTCCGGACGGTTGAAGTAGATCCCCGTTGAGCTTTCTAATCTTTAGCTTGAATTGATAGATTACTTCCTCAACAACAAGTAAACAATATAAGCATTCTATATATCATGGTGTTAGATCTATTCTAGAATATATAATCAATAATGTATAAGATTTGACATAATCCCATGGATAAAATATGCATTCAAATACACATCATTGGACAGGAAAAGATATTTCTATTAATATAAATCAGAGATTACAATATACAACCTCTGTCGGCATGTCTGTGAACCGGAGAAATTGAATCCCCCACTTGGGCCTCCACCACTTCAATCCTCCATCTCTCGATAGCAAGCTCACAAGCAAAAGGCAAGCTTGGGAAGAACACAAAAGTGCTCCAAGGGACAAAGGGATGCAAACTCAAGCATAAGTTCCGGTAACAATGGACTATAGTTTCTTTGCTCTCAATTCTCTCTTATGCCTTCAATGTACCAAGGGGTTCCTTATATAGCTTTTCAAAGGGGTAATGAAAGGTCGAATCTGAGCGATCTCCAGGCATATGGAAGGTCAGGAGTCAAATGAGTCAGATCCATGTCAAGGAAAACTCCAAAAGGATTTGGATTATGCACACATCCCAATGTACACGGTTATATGGGTCAAGCCCATGTATGTATGTGCTTATAGGTTTAAAAGCCGCGTATATCATTTTTCATATGTTTTTAGGGATGATCAAGGAAACATCAAAGGACAAAAAGTAGTCCATAGGGTCTAATGAGTCTGCAGCGGGACATGGGAAGGCCATACAAATTGTGATTCACCTGGAGTGGTGAAATTAGCTATAACAAGCTTCTCACTTCGTTCCAATCAATTCAACTCATATGGTAGCTAAAATAACAAAAAAATAGATGAAAGAAACTAGAAGATTACATGGAATACCGAAGGAAATTGTTTCATACATAGATCCAAATTTTACTTCAATATTTTTGAAAGGCCTATTTAAAGGATACTAAACAAATTTGACTATAAGTAGAACATATCACCCACAAATAGATGGGAATAATGAGAGAGTTTATAAGGTTATTGAAGATATGCATAAAATATAGATCTGGAAGGAGATATCCCAGCGCTACTAATGCATATCATAGACAAGAAATTCATGCTTCTCTGGAAGAAGTTCATAGAGTAGGTAAAGGTCCAGTGGACCCATTACATCCTTGAAGAAGAAACATGGGATCTTGAGGATACAATGCAAGAGGAATACACGTGGTTGTTTAAAAAGATTTGGATGAAATTTTTATATGTACATAGTCCTTGTATCCACCAAGACAGTGCATAAATTAAGGGGAAGGAGAATATAACACATTTTTTTTAACCCAGTATGTAATGTTGTAATTATGTAAATATTGATGAAATTGCTAGAATCCAGACATGAATGGTCTAGTGTGACCAAGATGATGTAATTAAGTACTTTTTATTTTTAATATAAAAACCATGACTACAGCAAACTAATAAGGATAAAGATGAGATGGGGGAATATGATTCTACAAGAGGGAAAGTGGAAAGGGGGTTTGAGGAGGTGATGAACTTAGTGACTATAAGTTAAGTAAGTATCCTTATTTTCATTTTTATCCCAAGTTTTATAAATCCCTCTTTATAGAAATGCATTAGCCGTAATCTTGAGTTAATTATTCTAAACTTTGGATTCTTTAGGTGGGAAAGGTGAACTTCCCATGTATACTACTTCTTTATTTATCATCACCAATACATGTTGCTTGGTTAGTTATTAACATGCATACAAATTACTGAGAATCTAGTTCATTCAATTATTATGCTATCATGCACTCAAACATCGGGAGTTTGTCTATTGAGCAATCATTATGTACCATAGCCTATAGTTGTACTAGAGATATTGGTGCTGGGAAATCAATCTCCCTCATGAGAGAATATGTCATGTATCCGAGTTCCTTGAAGTCCCAGCATAGATATTCCTTGGTCGTCCTTTTCTAGAGCTTAAAAGGGAACTAGGGAAATAGCTCAAGGGACTGCTAACTTAGAGAAGGGAATCTCATTCCTTGGTTTGTGTAGGCTAATGGGGGAGGAGTACTATAGGATTGGGATAGTTGTAGAGGGGGTTTAGCACATGTGGGTTTTTTGACGATTTTCTTCTTGTGCATTGATATCCCCAGCTCATGGGTGGCCTCTATTATAGAGAACTAGTATAACAAAGTTCCTACAACTGGGAGGAACGTCCTCAGCATGTAATCAATTGAAGGATATTTTAAGATAAATTTATATATGTGTATAAATTTTTATGTATATATCTCTATTATGTATTTCACTTAATTATTGTTATGTGATTATTTGATTGCATGGATTTCCTAGGATTGTATGGATGCATTCATGTTATAATCACATGTATATTTTGGTATACGGATATGTTTAGTTTGGGAAACCATATAGATTTAATTTTGTTGTAAATTTGATAAATGATATGTGAAAAGTGAATTTGAGTATATGTTGTTGTTGCAACCCCTACCCAATTTTTTATGATTTTAGGGCCCCTCCTTATAGTTTTCATCTTTTAGGTTGTTTTAGACTACTTTTGCTCCTTAAGAGTTTTTCTCCATGACTTAGTTTTATTTTCATAAGCCGGAAAAACATTTTTTCACCAAGTTAGAACTCATATTTTATTATGACATGTCAAAAGAACTCAGTGAGTTTAGCTGACATGTCAAGAGAAATCATTTTTTCCATCTGATTCATTGCCTGCTTATCTTCCTATCAGAAACATTTGTTGATTTTGTCGATACGAAGACGAAACTCCGTCTTTAAATTCGACTTTATCAGTGGGGTTATCTTTTTCATTATGACATATTCGATCATATTTTTTGCAGGATCTCCAGGATGCCTTATATTTTTGGTTCGATGTTTTCAAGATCCTAAGTCTTGCAGGAGAATTTGTCGAGCCTTTCTGACCACTTTGGTGAAACTTTATTTTCCAAGCCAATACTATCGATGATTCTCATGCTGCCTTGTTGACACATTTTTTCACAAACTTTTTGTCTGGAGATGTTGCCAAATGGATCCAACAGTATCGATTAGACTAGAAAATTGATGCCAAAGCTATCGGCAGAAGCTCAGGTTTTCCGTCCGACACTTCTTTGGGATTTATTTATAATTTTGTTGTTGACCTTTCTTGCAGAGATTTCCAACGAATTTTTGCCAACAGAGTTGGTATAACTCGTGTTTTCATGCTAATACGTTTGGCTAGGTTGAAAATTTGTGACCGATCAACATTTCTTGTTTTTTGCCGATGGACCTTTTCTGTGGAGTTTTTCACATATTTTTCCCGATAGTTGCGGCATGAATCAGAGTTTTGTTTCGACTAATGTAGAGAAATTCAAGGCTATTAGACGATGTTTGTTGTCGAAACCTTTGGATGAATTATGTTGAAGAGGTATTTGCAAATTTTTTCAACGATTTGGTACGACAGTTGCAGTAAGGATTGGATGTTGGAGTTGACATTTTCGGGGTTTTCATTTTACTCTTGCTGATTTTGAGTCGAAGAATTTCCCTGATGAATGTTAAAGTTTTGATAAAGAGAAACTTTGGGGGAACTGATTATCAACGGTATTAGGCTTTTGCCTCCGCCATGGTTTCAAATCCATTACTTGATGTCATATGATTTTTTCTCACATTGATGTTTGGAGGTTTTCCCTAAGTCGGTTGCCTTAGGATCATGGGAATCTATGATCTTAACCTAGTTTGATAGCTCGAACATGATGAAATTTACCTATTATGCACCTTTTGTTTTTTCTCCTAATCCCAGAGATGGATCTATTAGGGTTTATTTTTTGGGATTGTAATGATGAAGCTATGGTTGGGCAAGCTTTTAAACCAATTTCACTTGGTCTGGTTTTCATTTTTATATGGTGATTAGGAGCAATCGATGTTTTAGCATGGATTAGGGTTTATTTTTTAGCAGTATATTTTTCCCCTGTACCGTCTCTAAGTTTTCAAAGGGTGTTCATGGGTTTCGGTTAACCTGGGGTTTCATAACACCAAGTTATTACTATAATTTTGCTTTGGTTGGTTTCTTGCATGTAAAAGAAAAGTGCAACTCTATATGTTAAAACTAAACGAACACTGAAGAGAACCAGGACTAAGCAAGCCTTATGTAGGGATTAAAACCTAAGTTTATTTTTTTATTCATCCCGACCTAATACACCAAAACTAAGAGATCCAAATCCAAAAACAACATTTAGATCTTGCACTTGGGCTGTTGTTTTTCAGTCTATTTTTTTAAGTGTTCGGATGACATACAGAATTTTGTTACATCACAAGGTTGTTTTCATATGGCCAAAGATGAATCAATAAAACATATTTTTGTTCTCCAACATATTTAACACTGAATACAATCTTATTTCTAGAAAGAAAACGGGATTTGGCATATAACGTTGTCACTAACGTTTGCAAGCTTAAATAGTAGTTTTCATTTTATCTTGTTTCCCTAAATGCATGTTGTTGGATGACAATAACACTAAGTTATTTTTGACACAGTCATGTCACAGTTTCAATCTTGTGAACACACCATGCCAAAGGAAAAAATAATTTGAAGAGGAACACTTGAAATATTTCCAAAACAGAGTGTAGGAGGATGAACTAAGTATTCAACAAATTAAAGGAATCATTAAGAAAGCAGTGAAGAACTGGGTTGCACAAGCCTCAGTCAATAATTTCCTTCTAGAAGACCTGATCAGGGTAACTCCACACAAATAAATGGAAATAAATTCACAAATGACTATACATGAAGTGTCTATTAGATTACTGGAGCCTATAGATTTCAAGACAATTGTTGCAGAAGCTGATACATGGAGAGAATTCATTGGAGGATCAGATCGACCTTCTTAAGTTTTTTCTTGTTTACATGTGGCACTTTATGTAAATTATTTTATTTTATTTCTATTTTCCTAGTGCAAGTCACAAGAGGATTTTTTTTGTAAATCGAGGAGTTAGGGAATCCCAAAAGGCAGCGGTAGTCCAAAAGTCATTTGTAAAATGTATAAATAGGGGTATAGGAGAGTTTAGAATGGAATTTTCACTAGCTCATTGATGCTGAAGTTATTTGTATGAGAACTATTTATTTTATAGATAAATGAGAACCAATTTTGCTGGAGGGAGGACTATAGAAGTTTCAAATGGATTGTGTGGATTGCTAATGTTGAACTACTTCTTATTTAGCTGCTATACAACTGTGAGATCGTTCTAACTTGATGAACTACTTCTACAATGATGAATGATTTTACTTTCTATTAGAAATCTTGTGCATATGAATGAGTAATGAATGTTTCAACAAACAAAAATATCTAATTTGTTTATATTTTCTGTTGTGATTATGTATGTAGAATTTGAACAGCTGCTTGCAGGATTCCATATGCAACATTACAGCACATTACTTTGTTAGATATAATCTCTGCTCCCATGAGGATAGTTTAGATAAGATTAGATTAGAATATGGTATATTTGCTTAAATTAGAAGTGATTGAGCAGCAAAAGGGATAGACGAGAAGTAAGAACCTATGCATCACATGTTGAGGCTTTTGCTCCCTAATCACCTGCATTTAGTTTAGGAACATGCATTTCATCTTAAAACATAAAATTACATAAACAGTGGACTAGGAAGCAACCAGTAAAATAGACTTAAAATGTTCTTATAATTATACAGTAGTCAAGAGGCTAACCGGGAGGATTCCCCATACCAAACAGTAAACGATCTAATTGGGACCGGTTATTGGGGAGAATACCTACTATCGATACCTAGGATTTTTCTAGGCATCAACATTTTTGGTGCTAGAAGGAAGGCCTCCAGTGCATGGATGGCAGAGGAAATCCGTTTACTAGAAACTATTCCATTGGTGATAGCTCTGAAACTAAGTTTCCTGAAGATTTCATTTCTGAAGAAAGAGTAGGCTCTGACGAAGAAGGTTCAGAATGCCTCTACCCAGTTCCATTTGAATTATTTAACCACTTAAGGATACATACAAGGTCTTATGTAAAGAAACTTGGAGGATTGAAGGAAATTCCTGCATTAACAAGAAGGCAGGCTTCCAGGAAAGAACCTACGTACAGCGAAGATTCGATATTGGTAGAAATTTTGGAAGAGTTGGTGGATTTGTCCATACAAGATATTTTCCAACCACTGGATCAGTTGGGACCATATTTTCCTATTTTTCAGTCTCTGTTATAGTCACCTCGTCAGTCTCCACCACAGACTCCTCATTGAATTATGGCTAACGTTGATTCACCCCCAAATGCTAATTCTAATCAACCCAATCCACCAGCCTGGAGAGCTAGAACACCACTCAACCTAGCTTCTCCTTTACATGATTTGCCTAAGAATCCTGAAAAGGAATTAACTAAGTTCGACCTCGAAAAAGGAATTTTAGTAGAATACAACCTGCAAAGTTTCTATTTGGCTCTGGAACTCTTGGCTGTTGAACATGAATATGTGGTAGGCAGACTTTTTCCACATACCTTTGAAGCTAAGGCCTCTGCTTGGTATTTTAGTTTACAAGCAAATTCAATAACTGATTGGAATACTTTTATAAGGGTGTTTAAGAGAAAGTTTGGTAGTCAACAAACCATTTCCACTCTCATGAAAGAGTTTCTCTCTTTAAGGATGGAAAAAAGAGAAAATGTGCAAGATTTTAACCAGAGTTTTGCTGCTCATCTGAATAATTTCAGCGCTGCAGCAAAGCATTTTGAAGAAAATTTAACAGAATACCACACTTCAAAACTCTATCCCAACATATCAATGCTTGTCAAAAGGGCGGTTAAACCTTCTATGGTGGAAAATTATGAGGAATCCAATAAAGTAGAATCTAAACTTGACAGCATAAACAAACACACTGTAAAACCAGAGGTAAATACTTTCAATGGTAAAAAACCTCAGTTGCTAACTAGGCCTAAGGAAGAAAACTTGAATGTATTATAAAATGTGGTTAAGATGGTACAAAAGTTGTCAAATAAAATTGTAGATATGGAAAATGACAAAGAAGCTAGTTCATCAAGAAAAGAGAAGAAAGTGGAACATCTCAACCACCTATGTATAATTCTCCTGTTTTGAATTTTAATGAAGTAAGAATGGATTATTTATGCACTTTTCATCAAGAAACTCATTCTGAAAAGCGTTTCCCACAATGGATTAACTCAATGAATCTAGTTATGAATCAAATATTATATGCTCAAATAACAAAGCTTGAGGTGAAAGAAGAAGAAAAATGAACTAGAAGAAACACATGAAACCACAATGGTCTTATGGGACTGTGCTCCTACACTGGGATTAGATGAATAAGATCCTACTAAAGATATCCAACTTTCATTAGTTAATGTTACAACTAGAATTAAAGGACCAATAACGAAAGAAAGATTAATACTGCCTAAGATTAAGAACATACAAGAAACCATGAATAAGCTTAGCAGTACCACCCAAACAACATCTAACTCTAATTTGGTCACAAGAAAAGATAAATTTCTAGCAGTCAATAAGCCTGTTAAGATTGTGGAAAATAAAATAGAAAGCAACAAGAAAATTCTATTAGAAAGTGATATGGGGTATGATATAGTAGAAGACATTAAGAAAAAAAAAAGTGAATATTTCTTTATTTGAATTATGCAATTTACCCCAACAAAGAAAGAAGATTCTGGAGGCTTTCGATCCACAACCCAGTAGATTCCAAGATGACATTCAATCTTATAAAGAAATTAATGAAGCTAGAATTGGAGGGAAATACAAATCTCAAACTTTGTCATTCTTGTTGTATTTTGAGATTTTTAATCACATTGTGCATAATTGTTTAGTGGATTTTGGGGCTTCCTCTAATGCCATACCACTCTTAGTATGTAAAATGATAAATGGTTAACCTACACAATCCTCAAGTAATATCATCCAATTGGATAGATCTGCAGTCAAGGTAACATGAGAAATGAAAAATGTGTTGATTCAGTTATCTGTAGATGAGTGCATTTTCTAGTTTATAGACATTATGGTGGTAGATACCAGAGGCCTATGGTTTGATACTGACTAGGGACTAGTCTGAAAACTGAATGGGTACTTCGCCACTTGGTTGCACCCATGGATGCCATTTAATAATAGTCAAAATTAGATTAAGGTGACGAGAGAACCACACATGAAACACAATGTAACCCAATTGGAAGAAAAAATTAACCTATAAATTTCTCATCTTCGGTCTTAGGTAACTACTTTGTAGAGCTTGAACTTGGAAATTATCAAGCCTAAGAAGCTAGCCATGAGTCAGACACACAGTCCGAACTCCTTCATTTTTCACAGACTGATAAAATTGATTGTAATATAGTTAACTTAGCTTCTAACATAGAAAGAAACACTAGTCAAGTAGATTTAGAAGATAGATTTTGGTTTTTGTATTTTGATGGTTCCAAAACATAAGATGGATCAGGAGCAAGTTGTGTCATGATTGACCCTAAAAACAACAAACAATTTCTCTCTTGTCGACTAGAGTTTGAATGTATGAATAACACTGTTGAGTATGAAGCTCTGGTCCAGGGCCTGAGAAGAGCCGTTGATCTTAAAGTTAGAAATTTAAAAAAATTTGGTGACTCTGAGGTAGTTAGTAGACAAATTAGAAACACAATTCATTGTTTTTATCTACACTTTAAATGATACCAAATTGAAATCTGGGATCTGATAAAAAAATTTAATGCTTTCAATATAAGTTCAATTCCTAGATTGCAAAATGTTGCAGCTGATTTTTTAGTTGTCTCTGCTGCAAGGCTAGTACCAACTAATAACAAGTGCTCCATTTAACTCATTTTTAGACCATCTATACTAGACAATGTTATAATATTTATGGTGTTTGATGATGACAAGGAAATTATTGACTTCCTGACAAATGAAGAAGAGGAAATTATTGATGATGAAGAACATCAAGCAAATATGCAAAACAAAGAAGTAACTAACAGGAATTTTATGACAAAACGAGTGAGAACACTAGAGGGGATTTTTGACTTGCATAACAAGTTCAAGAATCCAAAAAATATCAAAACTAATAGTTCATCTATGTAGTATGAGCTGATTAATCTAGGGATAGAGGATAAACCCAAGTATGTAAACTTGGGAAAGTGTTGTTCACTAGGAGAAAGAAGCAGATTTATCAGTTTGTTTATACAATATAAGGATATTTTTTCTTGGACATATGAATACTTGAATACCTATGACACCTGTATTATCCAATGTATAATTCATATTAAAGCAAGTGTTAAACCATTCCAGCAACAACTAAGAAAGATGCATCCTAAACTGGAACCTTTGATCAAAAAAGAAGTTAAGAAATTACTTGATGCAAACATCATTTTCAGAGTCAGGAATTCAAAGTGGGTAGAATAAATACCATTACGCAAAGTGAAAGAGGACGTGGTCATCAAATTCTTACAAGAACACATCATGACTAGGTTTTGGGTACCAATTTCACTTGTCTTTGATAATGCATCTTATTTTTCATCAATTAAGCTAATTGAATTTACTTGTGAAAAAGGAATCAATTTTCATTATTCTGAAAATTATTATCCATGAGTTAATGGGTTAGCCAAATCAAACAATAAAAATACTATCAGAATCTTAAAGAAGACTGTTACTGAAAATTAGAGAAGTTGGCACATAGCTCTTCCCAATGCACTGTGGGTAGACAAGGTCACCCCGAAGAATTCCTTAGGAGTGTCCCCTTATACTCTAGTTTATGAGAAAGAGGTTATCCTACCTCCAAAAATTTTACTCCCATACTCTCACTTATCCCAATTCTCATGAGGATATGGTAGCAAAATTATATAAGCTCGAATTAATACATTGCTGAAACTTGAAGAGTGTAGGATCAAGACCAAAGAAAGAATTAAACACCAACAGGAGATTGTCAAACCATGGTTTGATAAACATAAATTTGGGAAGGGAAGTTTTGAGGTTGGATACTTGGTACTTAAATGGGATCATTCGCATGACGAAAAGGGCTCAACATACAAAATTTCAGCACCTATGAGTTGGC
Organism: Pseudotsuga menziesii; assembly: GCA_001517045.1. Taxonomy (NCBI): domain Eukaryota; kingdom Viridiplantae; phylum Streptophyta; class Pinopsida; order Pinales; family Pinaceae; genus Pseudotsuga; species Pseudotsuga menziesii. The sequence goes on along the minus strand of LPNX010636799.1, from coordinate 293,890 downwards.
TCCTTTCAGATTGCTGAAAAGATAGGCCCCTTGACTTATTAGTTACAATATTTACAGGGGTGGGAAGAGAATATTCCTGTTAATGGTCTGGTTCTCAAACCTTACTTCACCTAGTACCTTAGGGACCTGTTTGTACATAAATAAACTTTTTCTTTTCTTATTTTTTAATTGTTGTTTTTTGTTTACTTTAGTTCATTTGATTTTGGTTTCAAAATAAACATATGTTTTCTTTTGATGATTTTCTTCAGTTTAGTTGTTTTTATTCCAGAATAAGCCAGCTCAGTCTTTTTGTGCTTGAGAACATTGGAATTTGAACAAACTTCCAAATGTTTTCAATCCAGGAACTGCTCATTGGAAGTTATCTATGCAAAATTTTGATCAAAAAAAAAATTCTTTAATTTGATAGACTGTTGAAGGGAAGTTATTTTAAGAACACATTGAATTCCTATTTAAGCCCTATAAAATAACTAAGGTAGACGAGGTCTAGAATACTATTTTTGGGTCCCATCCACTTTCACACTAATATATGTCCTAGGAAGCTCATCGCAAAAGACCCATAGAAAGGAAACAAAATAGATAGGTATATGGTATTCAAAATAATCCCATGCCACAAAATGAAATCCAAAAGGCTTGATATAAAGAGTCAAAATTCCAGAACAAAAAATATGTATCAAAGGGATATACTGAAGAAATAAATCAATAAAATGATTAGATTTCTCCAAAGGTTCTTCTTTGTCCGTGAGCTGAAACAAGTCATCACTCACACAAAAGGAAATTATGGATGGAAGAACCTAAATCAAATATTAAAAGCAAAAGGAGAAATCAAGAAAGACTCATAAGACAAAAGTATTGAGCATCAAAAGAATGCAAAAGAGATGGGAATGAGGAACAAACGAATGCATCTGTCAAGCTCCATCATGATCCTGTGGTGTCATATTCGGAAACAACCAAATACAGAGGTAAAATATATCTTACATTTTGTCCCTAAGAGAGTTATCTAGACTTCTATACCTGGTTACCCTACCTTAAAGGACTATCAATGTAATGCTCTGAATATTACATTCCTAGAAAATTCTAGACTCTTAAATGATCTTGTAGAAGAATGGGATAGGTTTCTCTATTCAACTTCCATATACAAGTTTTTGTTTTGAAAATAAAGTTTTTTTAGAGATATGTGTTCACTAGCTAGTCGCCAATTGTTGCTTCTGCAACCCCTACCCCAAACTTTTTATCATTTTAGTGCCCCTCTGTACAGTTTTAAGATTTTAACTTGTTTTAGACTAATTTTTCTCCTTAAGAGTTTTTCTCCATGACTTAGTTTTATTTTCATAAGGCAAAAAATACTTTTTTCACCAATTTAGAACTCATATTTTCTTCCAACATGTTGGAAGAACTCAGTGACTTTAGCCAACACGTCAGGAGAACTCATTTTTTCCATCTGATTTCTTACCTGCTTGTTTTCCTGTCAGAAACATTTGTTGAGTTTGTCGATACATTGGAGAAAATCGGTATTTAAAGCCAATGTTATCATCAGGGTTATATTTTTCTTGCCGACTTGTTCGATCAAATTTTTTGCAAGGATCATCGAGATGCCTTATCTTTTTGGTCCGATGTTTTCAAGAGCCTAAGTCTTGCAGGAGAATTTGTCGATTTTTTTAGAGACTTCAACGAAACTTATTTTTCGAGCCGAAAATATCGGTGGTTCTCACAATGCCTTGTCAACGCATTTGTTCGCAGACTTTTAGTTAAGAGAAATTTCCAAATGGAGTCAACAGTATTGGCTAGACTAGAAAATTGATGCCGAAGCTATCGGCAAAAGATTAGGTTTTCCTCCCGATGCTTCTTCTTTGGGAGTTCTTTATAAGTTTTCCAATGACCTTTCTTGCGGATATTTCCAACAAAGTTTTGACGACAACATCGATATAAATTGTGTTTTCATGCTGATATGTTCAGCTAGGTTGAAATTTTGTGACTGATGAACCTGTCCAGGTTTTCACCGATGGACCTTTTCTGCAAAGTTTTTCAGAAAATTTTCCCAAAGTTGCGGCATGAATCAGAGTTTTGTTCCAACTAATGTGGCGAAATTCAAGGCTTGTAGCCGATGTTTTTCATCAGAACCTTTGGATGAATTATGTCGAAGAGGTATTTGTAGATGTTTTCAATGAGTTGAGTCAACGGTTGTGGCAAGGTATGGATGTTGGAGGTGACGTTGTCGGGGTTTTTATTTTTCTCTCATTGATTCTAAGTTAGAGTATTCCCTAATGAATGTTAAAGTATTTATAAAGCGGCATTTTTGGGGGACTGATTGTTGACAAGATTAGGGTTTTTCCTTTGTCATGGTTTTAAATCCATTTCCTGATCTCATAGGATTTTTTCTCTCGCATTGATTTTTTACCAACTATGCTTGGTTTGGTTTTCCTTTTTATATGGTGGTTGGGAGAAACTCATAGTTTATCATGGATTATGGTTTATTTCCGATCCATATATTTTTCCCATGTGTTGTCTCTGAGGTTTCAAAGGATGTTCAAGGGTTTCGATTAACCTAGCATTTCATAACACCAAGTTATTACTACAATTTTGCTTTGGTTGTTTTCTTGCATGTAAAAGAAAAGTACATCTCTATATGTTAAAACTGAATGAACACTGAACATAACCAGGCTTAAGCAATTCTTGTGTAGGGATTAAAACCTGAGTTTATTGTTTTCTTCATCCTGACCTAATACAACAGAACTAAAAGATCTAAATCCCAAAACAAAATGTAGAGCTTGCACTTGGGCTATTGTTTTCAGTCTATTTTTTTAAGTGTTCGGATGACATATAGAATTTTGTTACATCACAAGGTTGTTTTCATATGGCCAAAGATGAATCGGTAAAACATATTTTTGTTCTCAAGCATATTTAACACTGAATACAATCTTATTTCTAGAAAGAAAACATGATTTGGCATCTAAAGCTGTCACTGAATTTTGCAAGCTTAAATAGTAGTTTTCATTTTCTCTTGTTGCCCTGAATGCATGTTGTTGGATGATAGTAACACTAAGTAATTTCTGACATGTTCATGTCACAGTTTCAGTCTTTTCAATGCACCATTCGAAAGGAAAAAATAAGTTGAAGAGGAACACTTGAAATATCTCCAGGACAGAGTGCAGGAGGATGAACTAAGTATTCAACATACTAAAGGCATCACTAAGAAAGCGGTGAAGAATTGGGTTGCACAAGCCTCGGGAAGTAATTTCCTTCTCGAATACCTGCTCAGGGTAACTCCACCCAAACCAGTGGAAATAAATTCACAACTGACTATACATGAAGTGTCAGTTAGATTACTAGAGTCTATAGATTTCAAGACTATAGCTGCAAAAGATGATACATGGAGAGAATTCATTGGAGGATCAGTTGGACCTTCCTAAGTTTTTTCTTGTTTACATGTGGCACTTTATGTAAATTATTTTATCTTATTTCTATTTTCCTAGTGCAAGTCACTAGAGGGAAAATTTTGTAAATCGAGGAATTAGGGAATCCAAAAGGCAGGGGTAGTCCAAAAGTCATTTGTAAAATGTATAAATAGGGGTAGAGGAGAGTTTCGAATGGAGTTTTCACTAGAGCATTGATGCTGAAGTTATTTGTATGAGAACTATTTCTTTTATAAATAAATAAGAACCAATTTTGCTGGAGGAAGGATTGTGCAAGTTTCAAATGGATTGTGTGGATTTCTAATGTTGAACTATTTATTATTTAGCTTCTATACAACTATGATATAGCTCTAACTTGATGAACTACTTCTGCAATGATGAATAATTTTACTTTCTATTAGAAATATTGTGCATATGAATGAGTAATGATTGTTTCAACAAACAATGATATATTTGTCTATATTTTCTGTTGTGATTATGTATGTATAATTTGAACAGGTACCTGTAGGATTCCATATGCAACATTACAACACATTAATATTTTAGATATAATCTATGATCCCCTGGGGATAGGTTAGATAAGAGTAGATTAGAATATGGTATATTTTATTACCTTAGAAGTGGTTGAGGAGAAAAAGGGATAAGATGAGAAGTAATAACCTATGCATCACATGTTAAGCCTTTTGCTCTTTAATCACCTGCATTTAGCTTAGGCACATGCATTTCATATTAAAACATAAAATTACATAAACGGTTGACCAGGCCACAACCGGTAAAACAGACTTAAAACATTATTTTAATTCTACGGTAGTCGGGCCGCTAATCAGACGGATTCCCCATACCAAATAGTAAACGATCTAATTAGGAACGGTTATTGGGGAGAATCCATATTGTCGGTACCTAAGAATTTTCCAGGAATCAACAATATCATAGGTGACTTTGTTAAATGGTTTGGTTATATAATCACCCCAAAGGCATGGTTTGGTCACCAAGTACATGACATTAGGTAAATCATGTTAAATGTATAGCATCAGGAGTCATTCTCCAAGCCAATCTTGTGCAACCAAGATTGGGCCTCAAGTATTGAGGTAGAGAAACTGAGTTGGAATCAATAACTTGGAGTATATCCATTAGGGTGAACCTAAGGATGATTTAATTCTTGTGATTAATATCAAGGCTAGATACTTGTGAGTAATAAATAGTCTTACATCTTCATATGATTGAGGTGGTGATGTTGTAAGGTCTTGTGAGTAATATAAAGACTGTAGACTTGTGGGTAATATCAAATCAATGATTCTCATATAAGGTACCCTAGGAGGTTGACCTCCAGCTATAGATTTGGAGTTGTGAGTAATATCAAGTCATTATTCTCATGTAGTCTCTCATTGATAGTGAGTACCCATGGGGTGGACCTCCAATTATAGAGGTATTTTATTTGCATGTTGAAGCATCAAATGTTATGTGAAATATTACTAACCATGGTTATTCGAGATCGATAAAGCTATTAAGTATCCTCTAGAGACTTATCACCTCTAGAGTGAATTACTTTATTTAGTGGGGAGATTTGGAGAGGCCTCAACCTCCATGACAGGTGTAGGGACTTGATGGTACGTATACATGATGCTTTGTGGTTACAATCATATATGTTTTACTAGAATAGTGGTAGCTAGATCATGTGTGTGATAGATATTGATAGCATACTATGTGCATGTGTAGACGTGGGACTACACCCTCCAGCGGGGTACCAACAGCATAGGGGAAGGTTGGAGGGTTTAGATCCACCTGCTAATGGGAACAGGAGGCAGTAGAGTGCCATAATGGATTAACTGAACCTATATGTGGAGTGCTTACTGGAGGGGGTCACTGACAACGGCTGTCAATACCTTACCGACGACACATGGTGACGTTCCTATAGAGGAGTAGGAGAGTTATGATGAGGAGGAGGACTCATATGAGGAGGCTAAGTCTAAGGAGGATGAATTAGACTAGCATTGGGTGATGTTTCCCTTAATGCATTGGTGCATGGGGATTTTTGTATGATATGTATGATCATCCAAGAAAGAATGCAAAGCTTCTCATCCTGTACTAAACACTATGATATGATATATATATATATTTTTGGGCAAAATATTGTCTTGAATAGTTTACCTAATATTTAATTATCGATTGGGGTTTGTAAGATTGGAGTTGCTACAAAATATATGTGAAGGCAGAAGGATTCCTAAGATGTCATGGCAATATTTTAACAAACACATATCAAAAGATCTTTCAAAATAAGAAACCAAGTCAGACTCCTAATAATTCAATGCTTAAGAATATTAAGCTATGACAGAGGACTAGACTAGTGTAGTATCCAGTTTTACTACTCTACTTTATACATACTTATTGGAGGGATGCAAATAAAAACAAGATAACCTTATAATAAGAAACTATCCCTTAAGATCTATTCTACTACTTTAAACAACTTTGAAAGCTAACTATACAAAGGAGGATTTACAAAATTACTTCAACTAGGATATATAACTAAAGATATATATGGCAACTCAAACTAATTCCACTCTCCTGGGTTATTTTGGGGATAAGCATTTACAGTGACTAGGATAGGGGTAGGAGGAGAGTCAAAATGGATTTCAAATGAGGTATAGAAACTAAAAGGAATTAATTCTAACTTTACCTCTATGAAAATATGTAAACTAAGAAATTTCCAGTTGCAAGTAATTGTAAACATGGTTCTATATGTCATGGACACTTAACAAAAGACAAAACAGAAATGCAAAGGAGAGGACCTAACTTATAAAAAAATGGAAAACCTAATGAAGATGATCTTAATTCTTATTTAGTAACCATCTAACTAAAAAGAACAACTTCTATTTATAACCTATCAACATATCTACAAAATTATTAATATAACTAACCCTGAATCAAATATAAAGAAATGAAATCAATTCAAGATAATATTACAAGACATAATCATATGGTAGAAAGAAATAAAGACTTAATAGGTACTCTAGATAATTTAATCATGGAATTTTAAAAGGAATCATGGACTTTTAAAAGGAAATATAATCACTGTCTAACTATTCTAATCAAAACATACTCAATGAACTGAATAAAACATACTTAAACTATGTAAAATATGCCAAGGACTGGATGAAAGACTGAACAACAGCTTGAAATGGGAGTCTATATAACAAACCAAAATAATTGTCTATATGACAGTCTATATACAAAAACACTTAAAACTTTGAAAAAATGATTAATCTAGATGAGCTCGGGCTAGCTAACTCATGCATGTAACAACTAGAATGTAAATACAGGAATTTAAAGCTATTTAACAACTGCATTTACTCTACAAGATAATTCAAATACAATTCATAATCTAAAAGCATAATTACCTATTGCAATTTGAAAGGAAATTGGAAATTAAATAAACTCAGAACATACTAAGAATTAGCAGAATTGAAACTAACTATCATTAAATTCTACAGTATTGAAGCAGTTTACTATATTAACATTGAATCAAATAATGAATTGGAAATGCATCAAAAGGAATTACAATCTAGTCTATATGCAACCGGTTGCTAACTTAAAATGAAGGACAATATAAACATCATAATACTGAAATGAAATCTAAGCTACAAGAAATAATATAAACAATTACAAGATAAGTATCATAATACTGAAATGAAAGCTAAGCTATAGGAAATAATATAAACGATTGCAAGAATGAAATTACATAAACAATATATGAACAAAGCTATACTAATTAAAAAAAAATGGAAATGAAAGAGACTATACGAAAATATAAAACTCTGATTAGCGGGGGGGCCTCCCAGCAAACAGAGTCATAGCCTGCTAAATGTTAATGAAACACGGTCATAGATAGTATAAAAGAACTTCCATTAAAAATAATAAATGAGTATTACAGAGTCTGAATTACATGAAAACTTACTGAGCTAAAAACTACTAACATTTCGCATACAAGCATTCTTATATAGAGTTTTGAGAAAGTGAGCGAGTCGACCCTTTAGTGGCCAACGACTCTTTGAGATGAGTCAACCATCATTACAATCCATTTCTCCAATTCCATCCCATAGTCATTTTCCCTTCCTTATCACGAGTTTGTTTCCATCGTGCATGAGGTGGTGTACAGGCTTCCCTTCTTTAGTGTGAACTAGTGTCGTGATGTCAATTAGAGAGGTATGTTGGCACCCTTTGAGAACAAGGCTCGTGCTAACACTTTGACATGTGGTCAACAAGCGGTTTACAGGTCGCTCCATGCTTAAATGTTGGAGAATCAATTAGTTCCAATGCGGGGTTGTTTTGGCAAGCTAAATGATGAGATGGATATGCTATCTGCATATCTAGCCGAATGTGTGTTTGTGTGTCAAGTTCTCCCAAAAAGTATACTCTACAATTAAAAAATGCATTTGTTAGAAACTACATCAATTAACATCAAATTTACTCATTAAAATAGTAAAATAATCAAGAACGAATCAATCTTAAATAAATCCAAAATAAAATGATACGTAGAAATACCTTCATGAGCAGCATCATTCAACAAATCGACTGAAAGGTTAGCCAATGCATATAAAGATGAATATGGGTCAGGCATATGTATTTTAGTCAGACTATCCAAATGGTCTCTCTGTGTGTCGAGTTAGACACTTGACTGTACCAAGGGCTAGACATGGGGTTGACGACTGCTCTGTGCAAATTCCACATTTTGTTTCTTAGTATGGGGTCTTGATAGAGGTATGAATTCAGCAGGAACAACAGGGGAAGATCATGTAGATGGGCTTGCCTCTGATACATTATCATCTAGATGAACAATATTAGGGTTTTTCTTCCCTGTTGATGGAGATGGACTAGACTCTTGGCCATGAGGATATCGAGGGCACTTGTGAATGTTCAGATGAGGGTTAAAGACCTTGAAAATGAAAGTATCCCATGTCTGGTTTTGCTCCTTGAGCTGATCAAGGATGAGAAGTTTTATTATGCTATGGTGGTATAGGATTTTTTTGGAATGGAGGGTGTTCTTCCGAACCAAATCAGTCATTCTTTTGAGACTCTGTAGCAAGAAAAATGGGAAATTCAAGTATTTTTGATCCACAAAGTGAGCCAATAGACGCAAATGACAAGATTTAAAAACGTTGAACTTACCTTCGTAGGTAACTAGGTGGATAATGACTATCAATGGATTGAGATATTCTGGTTTGATCCAACTGTGATGGTAGCCTTTGCTACATGATACATGACAATATTTAGGTTTCAATTAAAAATTGTGTGATGCTCTTGGGACAAACCAATGTTTGTTCCAATGTTCCCCCTCTCGGGGAAGTTAGGTGGCCTGGGCTATTGACTCCTCAATGACTGGAAAAACTAAATGGCTGACCCTTGCTTCTCTCCCATCAAAACCCATTGCAAATAGTAATGAAATTTCCTTGTCAAATCCCTACAGCTGATGGAGAAAAGGGTTTCATCCTGCATGAAAAAATATTTCATGATGGTATCTAAATTTGGGTATCTAGAATAGATCCTGATAACTCTCTGGTTCGAATCGGTTTGGCATGGTGAAGCCAAGGTGATGAAAATAGGGTTCTACGATAAATGTGGGGAAAAGATGGCGATAGGATTCTACAGTAGTAATGGTCATATGAAAACAATGGAAAGGATTTGCATCATATTGGTTTAAAGCATGCCACATTCAGTTGATCAAATGATTGTGTAGCCAACTCGGCGTATTTTGGATGACCATGCCATTATGACAACTCTTAAAATGTGTGATGTCAAAAAATATCTTCTAGCGAGTTTATAAGGTTTTAGTTGGTTCAACCCTATCCAAAGTAAACTTTGGATAGGTTGAACAATAAAATTAATGCAAATATATGACCATACTCATTACCATAATCCTAATTTTAATGAGAAGATCGATTGTCTAACAACTTATGCATACAAATGAAAGACGTTTAGCAGTTTATATGTGCGAATGAAAAATGAGATGAAGTGATGACAGCATAGTCATGATTAGAAAGTACCATAAGGTATTTTCAAGCCTATATGAGCATAAAACAAAGTCATATTAGATCGGGATCGTACCAAGTCATGGGTCAAAATTTAGTAAAAGTACCTTATGCATATGATTTTTTAATAATGATGATATGACTCAGCCAAGTCAAAATTTAAGCTAACTTTAATCATAGGAAAAATATCATTGTGTGTATTCAAAACATCATTTGGCTTTTCATTCAGGTCATTGTTCAACCCTTCATATGATCTTTTGTATGATCCTTCGTATAAATTTCCTGTAAGAAAATAATTTTTGCATGATCAGATCAGACTACTATTAATCATAGATTTTTCTAACCTTCGAACGTACAAGGAGATCACATAAAACAATTACTTTGATCCTTTTAATTGTACTTCCATGATTTTTAGAGAAATAAATCGTCATTTTTATAAAAGGACAGACTATCTGATACTCCCCCCCAAACCAAAGATATGGCATGTCCACAAGCCATACAAGAAAATTCAGTAGTTTCCAAAATAAGATAAGAAAGTCTAGTCATGCTGTTATAGGTAGGTAAAAGAAAGGAAAATTAACACATGCATGGAAGGATTTGGATATATACATAAAAAATAGTGCTCAAATATGCAAATTCATTATTTACCATGTAATGAATAAATAAGGGAAGGATCATAGGGAAAACTAGTCATCCTGGCCTTGTTGTAAAGATATCTTCCCCCCTAAAAAAAATTGAGCTTATCATTGAATTTGTAAGAATCTACTACTATGGGTCCGATTACTAGGATAAACAGATCCTAGTTATCGATTGAATTCAGATTAGTGGATCCAAGTCCATCTTACAGTGATTATTTAATGACATCAAAAACAATAGGTCTAAACATATTTTATTGTTAACGAATGTGCCTAGAGGTGCATTAACCAGATCTCTTTTACCTGATATTGCCTCGCTGCCAGCGAGCCTATTCAGTACCCCGATGAGTTTATCTTGGTACCATGCAAGCATAGCCCCGCTACCAGTGAGCCTATTCAGTACCCCGATAGGTTTACTTACATTTATCAAATTTCCTTATTTCTATATTTTTACTTAGCATTGACCTGCTACCAGCAGTCCTGTTCAGTATCCCTATGGGTTTTCCTTGTATAAAGATAGGAAGTCTATTGGTACTGGAGTGTGCTAAAACCTACTAAACACATGAGTAAAATTTTTAATAAAATGGCCTTAATCATAGATCATGTCAAAAGAGAATAACTCAAAGGTGTTCTTGGGCCTTTTAGTCCATTTTCTTTATAAAAGATAGCGTTCCCCATAAGCATAAATTCCACTTATCCTAGATTATTCTCAAAAATATTTTAAGGGTCAAGTTTTGATAACAAGTGTAGATGTACTAGTAATATCTAGGTATTAAAAATCTTAAAGAACATGATAATTGAAATAATTCTTTTGAGCACTTTCTTAAATTAATCAAGGATGTACATATATGAATCAAACCATCATATATAAGAGATAACAAAATCATTAAAATAAATGGTTTGAGAATCAAATTTCAGAATCAAAACTAGTGTTTTTAGAGCACTTTTCTTTTTCAAATAGTATCTTATAGAAAATACCCACCTATAATTAAATTTTCAAAACCATTTATTAGATGATTGGTTCTATTTTAAAAACATAGAAGAAGAGTCTCCTAGAATTAGACATTAATCGTGTTTATTCGAAAAACATATCTACATATATATACAAATGATGACAACCCAAGGTAAATTTTAAGGATCAGGTAAAGGAGAAAGAGTGTTCAGGGAGGGAGAATCAACTTCTATTCTAGCAAGGTTTACCCTAGTCCCTTGAGGCAAAACATGATGTCCTATAAAAATATGACATGTGGAAATTTTGAATGGACATTTTTGTGGGAGATTTTTACCTTTACATTTTGAACAGAAGATGGTCCTTGTTGTCGACTCTTCTTTCTTTTTCTTTGTGTGAGTTGGGTTTTTGAAAGGAGGCTTTTTCTCAGGTGAGACTGAGGTGTCATAGTATTCTTTTTTAGGAGAGATCTTCCTGCCATTATCCATGCTCCTATTGGACCCTATAGGGGAAGTAGACTCTACTTCGAATGTTTCAATTTGTGAAATTACAGAGTTGTCGAGGAGTGCTTTTACTTGGACAGGGTCAACAAAGTTAACAAAGTTTGGGTCTCCTACTAGAGAATAAGTTGTATTGGGATGCTTATATGTTTTTAATAACTAATCCCTTGAAATTTTTTCAAGAATGAGATCCTCAAATTTTCCTGTCGAAGTATTGTCCATGACTTCCCTGATAAGACCTCTTAAGAGAGTCTCCTTAGGTCTCCAGGCAGATGAATTCCTATAGGTGTCTTTTATATTTTTCCACTAAGTGAATGGTGGGGGAAGTCATGTCCCTATAATAGTTAAATTAAAATTTAAATGAAATTTTAATATCTACTCTAAACACACTTAAGAGGAATAAATCAAGATTTGCGTAAAGTAAACACACTTGTACAAAAAAGGAACAACAGGGATTTGGGGTGACCCACTAAAGTGGAAGTGGCAGGCTGTTACACTATGGAAATTTTGTAGTGAAGTCGTCTTTGCGTCTTATCGTTTCCCCTCCCCCTTGCTATGTAATGTAAAGGAAACCTATCTATCATTATCTACCTAGACTCTGTTCATGAAAAAATAAACTAAGGGAAAACCTAGACTACTAGTACTGTTGGGTTTGGGGGCACCTGTTATAACAGATGCACAAGTTCTTACCTCTCGTCTTACCACTCCCCCGCCACCAACCTATCACTAAACTTCATAAGCAAATTCTATGTTTCTACCTTATAGAACAACTCCCCAGCAACGGCACCAAAATGTTGGGCAAAATATTGTCTTGAATAGTTTACCTAATATTTAATTATCAACTGGGGTTTGTAAGCTTGGAGTTGCTACAAAATATATGTGAAGGCAGAAGGATTCTTAAGATGTCATGAAAATACTTTAACAAACATAGATAAAAATATATTTCAAAATAAGGAACTGAGTCAGACTCCTAAGAATTCAACGGTTAAGAAGATTAAGAAAATATCCCTTAAGATATATTCTACTACTTTAAACAACTTTGAAAGCTAACCATACAAAGGAGGACTTACAAAATTACATAAACTAGGATATATAACTAAAGATAAACATGGCAACTCAAACTAATTCCACTCCCCTGGGTTCTTTTGGGGATAAGCGTTTACAGTGACTGGGACAGGGGTAGGAGGAGAGTCAAAATGGATTTCAAATGAGTTATAGAAACTAAAAGGAACTAAGTATAACTCTACCTCTACGAAAATATGTAAACTAAGAAATGTCTAGTTGCAAGTAATGGTAAACATGCTTCTTTATGTCATGGACACTTAACAAAAGACAAAACAGAAATGCAAAGGAGAGGACCTAACTTATAAAAAAATAGAAAACCTAATGAAGATGATATTAATTATTATTTAGTAACCATCTAACTAAACAGAACAACTTCTATCTGTAAGCTATCAACATATCTACCAAATTATTAATATAACTAACCTTGAGTCACTTATAAAGAAATGAAATCAATTCAAGCTAATATTACAATACATAATCATATGGTAGAAACAAATAAAGACTTAATAAGTACTCTAGATAATTTAATCCCAGACTTTCAAAAGGAAATATAATCACTGTCTAACTATTCTAATCAAAACATACTCAAAGAACTAAAGAAAACAGACTTAAACTATGTAAAATATGCCAAGGACTGGATGAAAGATTGAACAACAGGTTGAAATGGGAGTCTATATAACTAACCAAACAAATTGTCTGTATGCTAGTCTGTATACAAAAACACTTAAAACTTTGAAAAAATGATTAATCTAGATGAGCTCAGGCCAGCTAACTCATGCATGTAATAACTAGAATGTAAATACAGGAATTTAAGCCTATTTAACAACTATATTTACTCTACAAGATAATTCAAACACAATTCATTATTTGAAAACATCATTACCTATTGCAATTTGAAAGGAAATTGGAAATTAAATAAACTCAGAACATACTAAGAATTAGCAGAATTGAAACTAACTATGATTATATTCTACAATATTGAAGCAGTGTAATCTATTAACATTGAATCAAATAATGAATTGGAAATGCATCAGAAGGAATTACAATCTAGTATATATGCAACCGGTTGCTAACTTAAAATTAAGGACTATATAAACATCATAATACTGAAATGAAATCTAAGCTACAAGAAATAATATAAACAATTACAAAATAAGCATCATAATACTGAAATGAAATCTAAGTTACAGGAAATAATATAAATGATTGCAAGAATGAAATTACATAAACAATCTATGAACAAAGCTATACTAAGTACAAAAAAGGGAAATGAAAGAGACTATACAAAAATATATAACTCTGATTGGAGGGGGGGCCTCCCACCAAACAGAGTCACAACCTGTTAAACGTTAATGAAACACGATCGTAGACAGTATAACATAACTTCCATTAAAAATAATAAATGAGTATTACAGAGTCTAAATTACATGAAAACTTGCTGAGCTAAAAACTACTAACTTTTCACATACAAGTGTTCTTATATAGATTTTTGAGAAAGCAAGCGAGTCGAACCTTTAGTGGTCGACTGCTCTTTGATATGAGTCAACCATTATTACAATCCATTGCTCCAATGCCATCACACAGTCAATTTCCATTGTGCATGAGGTGGCGTACAAGATTCCCTTCTTTAGAGTGAGCTAGTGTCGTGATGTCAATCAGAGAGGTATGTTGGAAACCTTACAGAACAAGGCTCGTGCTAACACTTCGACATGTGGTCAACAAGCGGTTTATAGGTCGCTCCATGCTTAAATGCTGGATAATCAATTAGTTCCAACGCACGGTTGTTTTGGTGAGCTAAATGACGAGCTAGATATGTTGTGCACATATCTAGCCGAATGTGTGTCTGTGTGTCAAGTTTGCCCAAAAAGTATGATCTACAATTAACGAATGCATTTTTTATCAATTACATCAATGAACATCGAATTTACTCATTAAAATAGTAAAATAATCAAGAATGAATCAATCTTAAATGAATCCAAAATAAGATCATATCTGAAGTTGAATGGTAATCTATGCGATGCAAAAGACGCCAAAAGATAACAAAATATGTGTTAATACATAAGGTTTTTAGCTAAAAATTGGTAACAAAATGGGGCTCAACATATATGCACGTGGATGAACCTTTTTATGTGTTTTATGGGTTATTATGAATTGCTTTTATGATTATGATGATGCCTATATGATGTATATGACATATAGTATGCATGACTATATGATGATGTATGATGCAGTTTATTTTCTATATGTGATGATTGATGTGCCACTCTAGAACGCCATTATCCATTTGGTCTACTACACTATTGATACTTATGGGAACATACATGAATGAAATGGATTCAAAATGTCTAACCAAGTGTCTGGTGCACAGGAAATTTCTAAATAGGAAACGATCATGTACCCGATAACATTTGTTCAACTAGGAGACAAGCAGTTGGGATTCTAAGAATATATGAAGGAGACAGATACCAAAATTAAGGGTGGTGGTTAAGAGACCAGTGGCACTGCCGTACGCATCCTGGTTGTTGGTGGCAATACCAACAAACATTCTGTTGATATGGATCAACTCATGTGACGGGGAATAAATGACACATGCAGCCAACACTACAACAAATCCTGGAATTAGCATCCCATTTAACATCCCTTTTTAGTGTAATTTTTTTTTCATTGAGTGGGAAAACTAGACGCTAAATTGGATGCGTCATGGACAAAACTTAAAGCGTCTAAAAAAACATCTTTTTTGGCTTCCTAGATAGCATCCTTTATACGTCCAAAATAGCGTCTATTTTTTTCTTCCAAAACAACGTCCAATTTTTCTTCCTAAACAACATCGAGGTTTGCTTCCTAAATAATGTCCTATCTTGATTCCTAACGAGTGTCTGATTTTGCTTCTTAAAAGGCATATCCATTAGTGCTATATTTGCATCCTTAATAGCACCATGTTAGCATCCAAATTAGCATCCAATATTGCATCCATTTTTCCTACCACTTTAGCATCCCATTTTGCACCATGTTTTACTTCCAAATATGTGTTGATTTCTGCTTCCAAATTTGCACCAATTCTTGCTTCATTTTTTGCATCCTATTTTTCTACCAAAATGATGCCAAATATTTCCTCTATTGTTGTGCCATATTTTTCTTCTTATGTAGCGCCATGTTTTGCATCCAAAGTAACATCTTATTTCGCTACCATATCAACGTCGAATTTGGATTCATCATTAGCGCCACGTATTGCATCCTATTTAATGCCTAGTTTCGCATCTTGTTTTGCTACCATATCAATTCCATGTTTGGATTCATTATTAGCGCCACATGTTTCATCCTTTTTAATGCCTAGTTTCGCATCTCTCATTTTTTGGTCACTAATTTAGTCGTTTTTAGTAATTTTACATACAATTTTTTGTCATTTTGTTTGGTCACGTATATCTCATTGTTTGGTCACTTATCTCTTATTTTTTGGTTACTAATTTAGTTTTTTTTAACAATTATTATAATACCATTAGGGCATGGTGAAATTGAACCACCAAACTCCTGCTTATAAGGAAAACGCTCTTCCATTGAGCTAGCAGCCTTTAAGAATTTGGGAACCTAACTTACAAAGTCCTCTATAGTGGTAAAAAGGATCAATACACAACTTTGAGTATCTAATGGTCAGAAAATATGATAGATTGTATAAGTTCACAATATATGATCAAGCAGGTTATGAAATCCATAAACCTTTTCTAGGAAGTTTGAACAAAACTCAAGAAATTGGCTTAATGGAATTGCAAATATCAGTATTCCCTAGAAACCATTATTTTTTTTAAGGTTTGATATTTAATCATAATCCATTAAGAGACCCCATGATAAGAGAACATGGAGACACATCCTTAGATGAGAGTACAATGATATTCAAGCAAATTAACCATTGTTTACACCATATTGCAATAAGAGGGTACTGTTGTAATTTTAAGTCATCAACACACTATATAATGAAGCTAAAACCTGGAAAAAATGATTGTAAGAAACCTCAGTTAAGAAATACCTTTATTTTCAAGTGAAAATAGGACTTGTACAGTGCTGGAAATGATTGTTGTGTATGATTTTGACACTTAGAAAATTTATATCAGCACTTGACTCTTTCAAAGTATTTGGCTGGTTAGTTAGAGACATGAAGGTTATCACACTCGATAATTAAAAAGAAGTGAATTTAGTGGAAGTGGATCAGACACTCACTTTAACATGAATCCAAGCATGGTTATAACATTTTAAAGTGAGCACAACCATATTCACTCACCCACCTACAAAAATAGTAGTTACTCTTCCCAAAACGTTTTCTCGTATAAGATAAATGGCACCTCCAAAGGAAGAAGGAAATGGTGTTAATCCAAATCCTTGATAGTGGAAACAAGACTTCCAAAGGATTTCCAAGTAAAAGTGGGAAAATTGTTGGCTTCTTTGATAGAAATCAAAGGTGGAGGTCATGTAGACGTAGTTGAAACTGAGTTGAATGGGATCCAATGTGTGATTAGGAACATGAATGCTGAAGTGAGAGGTTGCTTCTTATAAATCCAGAAATTAAATTCTCTTACCCTATGTTTCTTTCCCTTAACTACCAATCAACATAATTTACTGAAGTACTTCAGAAATAACCTTTGATTATAATACGGTGGAAAACTATTCATAGGGTAAAGTTTTAGCTCTAGCTAAAAGGACCTCTATTTGATTTTATTGATAATATCTAAATATTTTGGGGAGCTAACCACATCCATGGTTACATGTTGAAGGGCATATTTCAAAGAGTACAGATGACCTAAAAAACAAACTTTTTGAAATTTTTATTTTTATACAAAAAGAGATTTTTTACTACAAACTAACATAAATCATGTAGAAAAATAAATAAACTTGTAATTGGATTCACTATAGTTTCATTATAATATTATTCTCACCTTGACTAAATTTGTAAGCCCATGCAAAACATGCTCAAATTTAAATCCATTTAAACTAAATAATTGACTAACCTTCCCATCAATCCAAATGTTTTTATGAAGTGTAGCAAAGATTGTGTCATGTTCTGTCCTTTGAGGGTACAATCCATGCAAATGTATAAGCTATACTACATGATTTTACATCCTTTCCTACAATCACCTACAACATATCATGCCATTCCCTGCATGCATGATCATGATCAGCACAACGAGTATGGAAGCCATTTGTAAGAGTCTCATGTGAATTCCACTCACCCATCCATTTCCATTTGAGAACTTAACCACATTACTTATAAATATAATTACCTCGCTCAACACATGAAGATTCCAACCAATATGACTCAGTTTTAGATTAGTCGCGAGGGTTGAAAAAGTTCAAGCTCAATCACAATAATTTTCCGGGATGAAACTTGACCATACAAGGAAAGGAACCTACATGAACATAACATTATTTTAGATCACCTGCTTTTAAGTTTAGTTCTATAATAAGCTACTGAATTCAAACAAACTTGGAGGTTGTTTGACGTTGGCATGGAGATCACTGTGATTATGATAGTAAACATGACCCCATATGAGCATGTGCATGTACATGCAGGAGAACAGGAAATTGAGTGGATTAACTAAATATTCCAGTTCAAGATACTTTTGACAATGAATTTCCAAATCCAACTTCAATTGAAAATTGATTTTAATTAAACAATGGGAGAATATCACCTTCTCTAGAGCTCGTACAAACTGAATAGCTTGAGTACCATTATCTTCTAGCTTATTATATCTCTTAGTAATTTGTGACAATAAATGAACATGGACCATTAATCTCTCCTTCTTTGAATGAATTTCATCCCCATGCACCCTATAATCCTGAAATATTTCTTCAACAACACATGAGTTAAGAGAAATCTCTAGGTGTAAAGGAGAGAAATCTCTTAAATCTTCTTATGCATTTTCTCTTCCATAAAAATGAAATGCTTCTCAAACCAATCGTGCTCCAAAATATTTTTCAATGTTGTATGGTAATCCACTTATCTCCCAATAAAATCCCCTTCCAGTGAAGAAGTTTGACAAAGATGATGACATATTCAGAGCTAGAGACAACCTAGTCTCAAAATGCTTGGGCCACTCAACATGGCTAGAAAACATGTCTGACACTGCTTTTTGGCAAATAATGCAACAAATATTGGGCAGTATTCAGTGATGCAACGTGTCCTTGACATCTATGTTATGATTGAGCACTAAACATCAAGGGAGTTGGGACCTATTAAAATGAAGAATGGGCTTTCCAGATATCATGACATCTCTAATCTTGAATAGTTCAGTGTTGCAATTGGGACTTGAGTTCTTCTCTATGGTGTGGTTGTTATGGTGTACCTCTCCTCCCATATGAAAGGACTGCTAGCATATCCACCTTAGTTCCAATCTCAAGGGAGTCTATATCCTTTATGAATATTGCAATTCTGGCTGAAATCTTACTCCACTAGCTTTGCTTTAAAAGCTAGGTGTAAAGGAGAGAAATCTTTTAAATCTTCTTCTGCATTTTTTCTTCCATAAAAATAAAATGCTTCGCAAACCAATTTTACTTCAAAATATGTTTCCATGTTGTATGGTTATCCACCTATCTCGCGAGACAAGCCCCTTCCAATGAAGATGTTTTTGACAAAGAGGATGGCATATTCAAAGCCAGAGTCAACCTGTTCTCAAAATTCTTGGGCCACTCTATGTGTCTAGAAAACATGTCTAACACTGCTTTGTGGAACATAATGCAACAAATATTGGGAAGCCTTCAGTGATGCAATGTGTCCTTGATAGCTATGCTCTGATTGCGCACTAAACATCCAAGGAGCTGGGACCTATAAAAATAAAGAAAGGGCTTTCCAGATATCATGACATCTCTAATCCTGAATAGTTCTGTGCTGCAATTGGTGGTTTGGGAAATAGTTTTTTCATACAACTATTTAGTCTTATATTTTTAAATCTATGAATATTTTATCATAAAGCCATTTCCAATTCCTCCAAAATTCAAATTGGGCCACTAGTAGGTGGCTAAATCATCTCAAAAAGACTGGATTTGGTATGAACCTGGTATAGATATAGAAATGCAAGTGTGCAACAATTGGCTATCTCCATGGGAGGTTCTAAATCCAACCAGTCTCTGCAAGTTTGAAAAGCTATATTAGCTATTCTATTTCCTACAAATCAAGGAAATGAACCAATGCTATTTCCAATTCATCCAATTGGGCCACTTGTAGGCTAATTCATCTAAAACATAACCGATTTTGTAAGAACCTGGCATAGGTCTAGAAATGCAAGTTTGCAAAAATTGGCTATCTCTGTGGACAATTCTGCAATCCAACCAATCTCTACAGGTTTGAAAACCTATCTTATATATTCTCTTCCATGCAAATCAAGGAAATGAACCAATTTATCCCCTATTAGATATGAAAGTTCAAAATTCAAATGTATCTTTATGCCATATCCCAGCCACAATGACCCATCAAAGTCCCATCAATTGCCATATCCTTTTGAGTATTCCCGGAATGATGAAATAATTCATTGGTTGTTCTAACTACATCATAGATATCAAAAGTTCCCTTCATGCTTCCCACATGGTCATCTTTTTCTTTGCAATGAGGGACATGAATCTGCCACTGTGGATTTCTGTACATACCCTTTATAATCTATTTAGCCTTTTTAATCTTCCCTTTGAGCTCAGATACAGTCAATCCAAGTCATTTTTCCTCAGGAATCGTACAAACATCTCCCATGCAACAAGTGGGATACCTCTCTTTCCTTTGTAGGAATATAGTTTATATGCATTTACACACAATGGAAAGACAATAAATAATTGATTTTATTATTAATGTTGCAACGATACATATCTCACACACAATAAGTCACCACAGGGGACATATGTATAGCACTCCAAGTTTGTTAGGTGTTTTAACCACTTAATCCATGTCTACAACATCTAACATTACATCAATCAGAGATCTAAAGATATTCATGACTCGTGTTTCCTAACAACATTTGATTGAGTTTTACCACTCTAATACCCCTTATGAATTTTCCTAAAAAAATATTTACACCATTTAATTCAAAATATAAATATAAAAACAATGTTGAGAAAACAATTCAATGCGGCGTCTAGAAAAACTTCATGATGATTGACAAATATTGATTGCTAGTTGCACTTTTCACCCAACATATATAGAACTCCCATAATGTTTGATCATGCTGCCATCCCCCTAGTAAAGGTAAAACTATGCTAATTCCACCAAATTATTCTACACAACCATATGTGTTGAGAAAATCCTCTATTGTTCTCTCTTGGAGATCCACCTAAGCAGACACAACCGTTCAAAATCGCTCTCATTTTTTTCTTTTGTTTCAATATGGAAACCTTTTACTCTTTGTTGGGACTTCAATATCCATCACCAATAAAATAACGAAACTGGACTGGCCAGGCTCAACAACAGAATTCAACACATTCTGTTTGTTTTTTTTTTCTATTATAATATTTTCCTTTTCATTTCATGGGGATGTAATAATTTATATTTGATTTTATCTGCATCAAATTATATTTTCTAGTTTCACGTTCTCAAACCTAGTTTTTTTTTTATAAAATATTGAAATTGCAAACTTCAATATATTTATGTCCTTCTATATGCACTGTGACCAATTTTACATAGACTCAAAATAGCATTATCTTAATATTGTCTTTCCATCTTTTCAACCTCATGTTCAGATAAAAATTCCTTTCCAATTATAGACTCGGACTGGTATCACTTTGACACCATGTAGGAAATTGCAGCTCACACATTTACACAATGGTAAAGAGAGAGAGTAAATTATTCTCTTCATTATTAACATTGCAACAACACATATCACACATGATAAATCACCATAGGTGACATATTTATAGATCCCCTACTTCATTAGGTGTTTTGACCACCTAACCCCCAACAACAGTATTTAACTTTATATTGGACAGAGTTAACTTATAAAGTATTCGTTGGAGCAACATCTCCAGTTTCTTATAGCTTACTGCAGAGAGAAAATTGTGAGGAGAATAGATAATGCCCCTCTACATTAATCATGTTTGGTATTGTGATTCTCCCAGCTAGCAGGATATCCTAAGTGTACCATTTGTGCATTTTGTTTCTAATCTAGTCATCACTCATTTCCATACGTCTGTGGGAATTACAGCTATGCCAAAAGT
Source organism: Pseudotsuga menziesii (assembly GCA_001517045.1). Classification (NCBI taxonomy): domain Eukaryota; kingdom Viridiplantae; phylum Streptophyta; class Pinopsida; order Pinales; family Pinaceae; genus Pseudotsuga; species Pseudotsuga menziesii. The sequence goes on along the minus strand of LPNX010636799.1, from coordinate 272,128 downwards.
AATTCCCAAGTACCTGATGATCTGTCTAGATTGAATTAAATTTTCACTTCTTGACAAGCCAGTCTAGGAAGCCATCCTGACTAAAAATATGCTCCTGTCTCATTCTGACCTAACCAGTGTACCATGTTTTTTAAAGTTGGCATTTTTTCATCTATATTATCTATAATAAACATGTAATTCTCTTTTCAAAATGGCATAGCTTGGTTTTCTGCAGTACTTGACATTATTTTTTGGCTGTAGTAAATGTTGTAATATTGAGTGTACTATATAACCTTTGATCTACTTTGTTGTATTCTAGGAATGATTTTATCACATCCTATAGAGAAGATTTATCGAAACTTTCTGTTGCTTTATAATGTTTGCAAGGTCAACAAGAAAATGGAGGTAAATAATAATTGGAAAGGTTTGATGGGCATAGAACTACAAGTGTTATGATTTTAAATATATTTGGGGTTTTTATACAATCTTTACAACTATGCTAATAACTTATAAGTCATGTCTGATTATGTTTTGTGAACTATGTCTTGGATTCTTGAACTGAATTGAGATTGCATTTTGAACTAAATTGAGATTGGATTTGAAGATGATGCTTTTATTTAAATTTCTAGCTATGTGCTCCTTGTAAAAATCCATGTATCAAAATAAGCAGATGTGTGTTATTCAATTTGATAGATGACACATTTCTTGATCTTCCTTCCCATTGCATGGATTTGAATGCCCATTTATACTCTTAATAATTATAATTATTAAAAAAAATTATTACTTTTAATAAAAATAATTATAGTTTTTTGTATGTAGCTATTGTATAATTACTTTCACGTTTAATTGAATCTCTGTTGTCACTCATGTAAAGTTATTACTATTATGAAGTATTAACAAATTGCTTTCAGAAATGTTGAAAAAAATTAAGAATTGTATTGATGGCCACTTAGATACAGTCCTTTATTACACTCATAAAGGATAGACAAGTTAAGTTGTTATTCTCTAAATATATTATATGTTCTAATATTTTTTTGAAAACACTTCTCAGGTTACATGGAAGCGGGCATTGATACTTTAAAATATGTATTTTTAAATCTTATCCTTTCTTTTAAGTTTTGAGTAGTAATATGGTTTCCCTTTTTTCAGTAGCAAGTTAAAAAAATACCTTTATTTCATTTGTTGTTGATATTCTATTGGTGTGTTACCAAACAGTGGAGGTGCAAACAGGTCGTCTCAAACAATATTTTTTTGCATAGGAAATCAACAACATACCCCATGTCTTAGGCCTGAAACTTACAACATCATACTTGATGCAGCTAACAAAACATTCATGATCCATTTCAAGCAAATCACACCACCTATGACATCTTATAGTAGCAACTGGGTGGTAGTTTGAAAGTTCTAGATTATTTTTCTGAGCATTTCCAGCTGAGATGATGATGTATTCAGTGAATTCATCACAACATATTTTAGGGATGTAATGTTCAAATATTTGAGACTATTCTCTAAGGGTTTGCTACCTGTTGGATATAATGCCCTCCATTTTGATTTGTTGCAGCTGAGTTACAATAGAGGTTTTATCTCGTGAAATTTACATGACCAATTACATCAAGGACATTTCTGAATGGAGGAATAAAAATAATATAAATAAAATAACTTTTGTAGTTACATTATTTTAACACTGGTCATCCCATGTAGATGTTATAAGATTGTGAACTCCAACATCACCAATTGCATTGTAGGTTGCCTCATTTTCCTACTCATCTAAGAGAAGAGGGATTGTTAATAGTTATTCATTACTGTTGTCCAACCTTCTTTCATGTGCTTAATTCTGATCGTCATGGCCTGTAGGATTAGTTAGGACTGTTCAAGGTTGCCTAGAATTAAAATTTCAACAAGCATGTTGTTTGAAGATCAAAGGTGCCCAAATTATTTATTGATGCTTGGGCATGAAGTTGTGAGACCAACAAATCATCTTGTGGAATTATAGATGCCTCAGAATACCTAGAAATGCCACCTGATGATACTTTCTGAGAGTATTGAGTTTGTTGATTTGAGAAGTCTGATCACAGGGGTAAGACTTCCTAGACTGATTGAAAACTTACCAACATTTCTTCTTTTTATTTCTATCTTCATAAAATGACTTCTTCCTACTGATGGGTATGCTACAGGTTGTTGTCATGTTGCTACATGGGACTGTTGTATTTCCTAGAACTACTGCAAAATGCCCAGAACACCTGAAATTTTTGTCACAAGGGGAAATACAGCCAACTACTGCTTAGTGACACCTATGTGAAAATGGGTGTAACAGACCCAGTGACCATTATAATACTTGGGAGGGTGTCTTGTATTCTTCCATTGTCTATATCTCTATCCAAATCCTCTACCATAATGATGTATAAGAATGGGGACGAGTGACATCCTTGTCTTATACCCCTAGATGCACTAAAAAACCCAGCATTCTTGTCATTTACAATGGTGTAATTCCAAAGAGAATATGAGCAAGATTTGAGCCAACCAATAATGCTTTTAAAGATTATAGCTTTGAGAATGAATGAGGTGATGGACCCTCTCAAAAGCATTTGACATATCTAGATTAATTATAATATTTTTCCAATGGGGTTTCCTAGAAGAGCGGAGAGCTTCCTAAGTTGATTAGGGACAAATCTTCCTTGAAAACGAGAGATAAGATTGGGTAGTAATGCACTAATCCTCCTTGCTATTATCTTGGAGAAAAAAATAAAGGAGAATTTACAAAAGAAATGGGTTGGAATCTGAAAAAAATCATTTGGATCATTCTGGGATTAAAGTTAGGAAGGTGGAGTTAATAACTTAATTCTACCACTAACATTCCCAATGGATCTAGCTTCCTCAACCATTTTGACAAGGTCCCTTATAAATATGTGCTAAAACCTTTGATAAAATCTGGCTGGAAATCCATCTCTACCAGCAGCTTTATCCCGGTGGACCGAGAAGATAATTTTATTGACTTCCTCCTCTTTAACTCAGTTGAAAATCTCCCCATTTTCCCTTTCTGTAATAATATTAAGAATATAAGGCACAAAATTGTTTCTCATGCCTGCTGGCATTAGCTTCAATCAATAGACCCATGAAATATTCTAATACCTGATTGAATATTTGACAGAAGTCTGTGGTTTTCTCTCCACTCGGCCTCATATGTTAGAAGAGATGGTCACAACATAATATGACAAACATACATCATTTGTTTCACAGACCCTATATCTACTATCTCTGTACATATCTCTCCTAGATTGGCTCTCCCTCTTCGGAGTTCAATATCTAGGTTTTAGTCATACTTTATTTATGCATTTCATTTTCATAGGATCCACCTAATTGCTCCCACTTTGTATTAACATATTAATACCAAACAGTCCAATTGACATACTTTTGTGTTGAAATTAATAAAATTATCTTATCTTATCTTTATCTCCATTCTGAAGGAATTTTTTAAGATGTTGAATTTGTAATTCTCCTTTGATTTGTTGTCTGAAATAAAATTGTATTTGTGTCTACAGATTTGAATTTTAACCTATAAAAACTTGAAGTTCAATCTACATTGTTCTTCCTACAGTTGAGTTTTACAAGGTGTTAGCTTGATTCTCTTTTCTCTTTTGGGAGGTGGTTGGTTTAACATGTTTCATCAATCTGGGCTTGGGTAAGAGCCGGTTTTTCATCTCATACCTTCCTTGCAAGCCTTAGTATTTGGAGCATTGTAATTGACCTACTCTTTGAATCAGTCAAGAAGATGCATTCAAGTCTTTGAACCCTTCACATTTAGGCCAAACTGAGTTAAATATGACAGGGATGGGATCATATTCATTGGGTTTGTTATATCCAAGGATATGGTTATATGATCCAAAAGATTTAAAGGAAAATTGAAGAATAGAGGGTTAAACAATGATTGAGGAAGGACTCTTTGAACAAGGAAATGATATGATCTCTTTTTTATGAAGCCTTTCCAGTTCTATAGTTCATCTAGGTGTACTACTACTTACCCCTTCTTGGTTTGATGTCAAAGAAACCAAATTTTTTATAATGTCCTCTACCTATTTTTTGCATGGATCGAGAACAAGAGAACCACATGTTTTCTCTTTACTGTTTAGGAAAAGGTTAAAATCTCCTACTAAGATTCCACTCTTAGAAGGTGATGAAGTGAGAGAATCAGAAAGGGAGATCCAACATTTATTTTTTCTTTTTCCATTGCATTTTGTGAAAATTACACACAAAACAATTGAAATGATTGGTTGGTTTGGATTATTTCACAAGTCAGTTAGATCCAGTGATCCAATTTTAAATCATTATATGTGAGGATAATGGTTGGTTCCCACGGGATTTCTAGTCCTCTACTGAAATCTACGACCTCCTTCACAAACCATTCATTTTTTTTCCAAATCCATATATTTGTTAATACAAAAAACTTGAATTTAAGCTTTGTTTCTTGCAACAGAACCATGAAATATTTTCAGACAACGAGTTTAGAGAATTTCTTTTATTAGGGATACGGCCCCCCTGTAGTTCCAAGATAATAACTTCATACTTTATTTGGTTTGGGTTTTTCCGCTAAGAAAAGGCCTAGATTATGGTAGATTGCACTGCGAACAATTTATTGTTGGTTGCTTCCTCCTCTATAGCATCCTTGTGAGCTTTCCATCCTTATATTATTTTGGTCTATCTCCTTGGGGGAAAAAGGATGCCAGTCCTCATCTTAGTGTGGTGAACATGGAAGTGGGATTGTTGGTGGTGAGGTCCCATATTTTGACTCCTTGTTCAACAATATTTCGTGGAGACTGAAGACATGAATCTGAGGCTATAGGCTATGTTCCTATAGTTTTAGCAGTTTCTAGAGGAGGGATTTCCCCATATTCAGGGGGTTGTTGTTTTTTTTGTTGAGTCTATCATTGCTTCTTTTTACTCTTTTTTGGTTTGCAACCTTCTTGAATACATCCTCTAATTGGAGAGTATTTTTTGGGAAATCCTTCACAAAATGACCGTAGTCATGGAAAAATTTGCATTTGAACAATATTCGTTCATAGTCTAATTTTTGGACATAATTTTACCTTTTAGTTGTATATCTAGTTACTTTGGAAGGTCATTTTCTAGTTCAAACTTGATACATATTCTTGCACTTGTGTATACCATTGCTTAGCTTGTGGTTTCTATATACCTTCAAAGCAAGTTCCAGTATTAGCTAATGTTAACAGTTATATCGTCTCACATAATCCAAGGAAAAAAATGTAGGCAAACCCAAACATTTTATTGAAACCTTATATTATGGATCAAAGTTGAGAGACCAGTGGTTTAGGTTCAACCTATTCAAACCTAAGAACCATGACCCTCTCCAAATGATTTTAACAAAGAAGGATGTTGGTCCATTCCTGGAAGATTTTCTTTTTAGTAGCTGCATCAGTTAACACCTTAATGAAGCTATGGCCTACGAAAAATGAGGGAGAGCTAGTACAAAAGAGGAGAGATAAGGTTTCAAAAATACCACAGCTGGAACTCATTTAATTTAAGAACTAATGAACTTTACCTAGGTCTTCTTTGTTTATTTGTACCTTGAATTAAAAATACGAATGATCATGCTAATACAACATTGTCTTTTACATATATTGGCAGAATACTACACATTGATATCCTGGTAATAACTTTCTCATATGATATTATACCCATTCTTGAAAAAATCCTCATCAACAAAAACATTATGGGTAATGTAACTGAAAAATGGATAACAGAGCTCAGGAGCGAGACCGTGCCTATTCGTTTCCACAACTTCTTTAACGGATAAAATGAACTACTTATTTGACTATAAATTACACAACTTCTTTTCTTTTGAAATGGAGTGGTAGTAAACCTTAGTAATATAAGTTATTAGAGGGGTGTACTCTATTTAGCAATAGCGAGGCTCGCTTGGATGGCCTGAAACTCTGCCGATATTTGAAAAGTGAAACCTCTCACTACTTGAGGCTATTGTTTGGAGGTCAAAAAAATGCCCAGAAGTTCGTAATGATGATTGGACTAAAATGGTCAGACGGACTAATAATATCCTGAAATTTTGTTTGCCTCAAAATGCCTAGAAATAGCCTCATTCCTTGTGGTTGAGCAGATTTGGAGACCAGTTTTAGAGTGGGCACACCTTGCATTCTTATCTCAGACCACAACATATTTGAGAATCAATATTGGCCTTTCATCTACTTGTGTAGGTTGCATATCGAGTAGGTTGTATTCCTTGGTTCCGGCACCCTTCAGACTTCTACCCCAGTTTGGAGAATGAGTTGATGTGCCCTTTCCCTCAAGTCTCAACAAATGTGAATACAGTGCTAGATTTGGCAGTATTTTCCCTCGTTTTGGAATATTTGAAATGGAAACTAATAACATATATCTCATCCTTTGGATCACTCAATAGTAATCTCTCAGAGAAATTCAACATCAGGTTAACAACTTAAATACATGACATAATCAATCAAAGTTTAAATATTTTTAGAAAAAAATTATGTTATTTTTCGATAAAATTCATATCAAATAATAGTAATTTATGAAGTAGATTTGGATTTCATACTAATTCTATTGTATATTTTTGTCTTTATAGTGATATTTTTTGGTATCATTTCTCATTTTGAAAATGGTAATTTGGAGAAATGGTGTAGTTGTTGTTTTGGCAACTTAACCAAGTGGGTGGGTATCAAGTGATGTTCACAATATTGACAAAAATAATCAACTTAAATATTTGATATTGTGATCTCGGCTTAGATATTTGAGTAATATCTTCCTTACTACACAATAGTCAACCATTGGAGCTAACTCCACCTTAGGTCCAATTTTAATTAGATTGATATTCATTTGATGTAAATAATCAGATCAATTTTGATATTTATAAAAAGATAACCTATATATTTTTTTCCGTTTAGTTAACCATTGGAAAATTTCACCTGACTTAGGGTCAATTTAGCTATGGTTCCCTTCGGTGTTTAAATTTTAACCCTTCCAGAGGGTTTTAGTCCTTCCTATAGGTGTAAAGTTAAAATTGTCCTTCAAAAAAATTTAAAATCTGAATTTACCCTTCCAATTAAGAAGGACACGATTTATATTAACATTTCAAAAGAAGAGAAAGATTGGAAATTACCCATCCCTGTAAATTTTTCAATATGTTGAAACTCCTATGCCATAAATTTTGACTAGTAATTCAAAATATTGGAAATATCATAAATTATAATCAACCACTCACTCATGGCATGCCTATGTGTATAGCTATGTAAGATGACAAGTGATGATTGACCACTACAAGGAACTGACCATCGGGATGTGACTCTAAATCCAAAGTCACTTGAGGCTATAATCTAAGGTGTGACAATGCGTCAACAACTACGGTTGTAACAATGGATAATAACTACTAGTTTGCTACTAGGCATGAAACAAGCCCAAAAATTGTTCCACTGAAAATCTATAAGAATATGTATTGTTAAATTTGTGTTTTAAGTTTATCTAGTGTCGCTATAAGGTTTATTTATGGATTAATTTAATACCTTATTGAAAAAGGAAGTTGGTAAGGTATGTCTTAAACATTATTACCTAGAATGTATAGATTGTTAAAAGAGTTCAAGGTTGATGGGTCATTGAACACCAGAAGAAAATAATTGTGTATGGTGTGCATTTTTCATTTCTTTTGATCTTACTTGAGGTTAGAGAACCCATGAGAGTTGTGGGGGGAAGGTATAATATGCATCATATTTCTATCACCTTAAGGGATGACCTTTTAGGAGGTTTGAAAATGTTCGTTGATCATTTTTTACGCTAATGACATCCTCATTTATAGCACAAAAAGGGATTGAAGTTGTTATGGCTAAATATTTTTGGTATGTGCAACCTTAATAGATTAACAATCCCTTCAAACCACTTGAAGTCATCAATATTCATTATCATTGGTACTAAATCTTGGGAGATGTTTGAGTTTGAAGGGATTGAGTGGCTTGGTTTTCATAGGTATAAGTTGAGTTGGGTTTGAAAATGAACAAGCAATCTCAAATCTCATGTCTAGGAAGGATTTGGTACCTAAAATAAGTAGTGGGCATATCGATATAACTAATTAGTTATTTAAACATATTATATCCCACCTAGATAAAGTTTACCATAAATTTGGCTTACTTTAACTAAACATAAAGTTGGTCACTTCGAGTGAGCCTTTAGCTTCCTCAAGGAATTGTGGTCCTATCTAAAATCCCAACAAATAGGCTAAGACAAATGCTACCCAATCTTGTATCGAAGAGCTAAATAATAGCCTTTACTAGTATGAGAAGTAGATATTTCAAAATAATGTTCTTGTATCTTAGTTGATCAATGAACCAAATTACCTGGGATAAAGGTACATGACAACATAAATTTGACAATAGACATAGGCACGTTTTCCAGGATCTAAAAGATTATCTAAATTACATCAAATGAAAATAAAGTATGTGAAGTTTCTTTGGGGTATCGATATCTCATAATATAAAAAAAGGTGTAAAAAATCCATGTGAACCATCCATGATTTTCTTCTTAGACTGTGCTCCATTCTCAGAGATTAATTTCGGGCCACATGCAATGCAACGTACCAAATTTGGCAAGGTTAACATGTTGCATAAATGGTTTAATTGACATTGTGACATTTTATTTCAAAGGAATACTTTAGCCATAGGACACTCCTGCATCACATGACCTGACCTTTTCCATAGCGCACAACAAAGATATTCGATAAAGTTTATCAAAGTCTGTCTCCTAGCTTCGCAGTAGGTATAATGCAAAATAATACTCAAATATGTCAGTTCAAGGGAGTTTCACATAATAAATGAAAATACTTTAAACTTTAATAGAATTTTGACAAACCTCAAAAGAATCACCGAAACTTGAACTAATTATTCTGAATCTTTAACGAAAAATCCACCAATTCTATAAAACTTGAGCAACTAGCTGCTTTTTTCCTTGAGAGATGTCCGCTTATAAGACCAAATATGTAAAATAAATTGGTCCACTTATTCAAAGTAACACTATGAGAATTATTGAAATTCTTGTTGCTTCATTCCACTCTAAACCAAGACGAAAATGTCCTTAAGAGTACAAATAAAGTTATCTTTTCTATTAAGATTCATATCCACTTATTGTGCCTTAGATGTTCTTGGTAAAAATGAGGGTTTGAATGGGGGGGTGTCCAAAACAACCTTTTATGGTGACATTTTGGTAGCACCATGATAGGTGGTATTGTACTACCTTTATGCAAGGGGGGTGTAGGAATGGTGGGGGGGAACTGCTAAACGTAATGGCCATATCAGTCAATGTCAAACCCAATGGCTAAAAATATTTTTATGGTCAACACCTCATAACCTATATTACTTGTTATTAACTCCAATATCTCAAGTCCTACAATATACATCAGTATTATGACATGCATCATCATCGTGGACATCGACGTTGTCATCATCATCATCATCAATGCCATATGGTACATCAATATCATCTTGATCGCCATCCTCATCATCATCATCATCATCATCATCATCATCATCATCATCATCATCATCAAGTACGTCATCAACAAAATCATCGTCATCATTTTCATTATGGTCACGCATATGCCATTAGTGTTATTAATCACTCGTCGACATTAGGATTCATGTCATGTAATTGTTAAGGTCATTTATATGTCGCTATAGTCATTTCGATGATAATAAGGTTTTTTAGATGTCATTACAGACATTTGTTAGTTTTTCAACATTTAAGCTAGCATTATGTTAAGATCTTTTCACTGAGAGAATAACAAGCACAACAATCACATAAGCACATCACAAGAGACAAGAGACACAAAGATTTTTAGGAGGGGAAACCATAAATGGAGAAAACCCCTCAACTTCCTCTAAGATAGTATCACCACAAGATGTGATCCCAAAACAGTAAGATGACCTCCCAACACAACAGCAGCCTTATGTCTTCTGTCAAGCCAAAGTATTTCCTTCTCCAAAGGTGCGCCACACTTGAGAGAGAAAGTGATGTAATTCACAAGTGATAAATAGAGAGACTCTTACTCTCTATTTATATTCTTCCGTTGACTTGAAGTGCACTCAACCATGTAGGCTTAACTTATAATTAATTACTTGATCCTACACCTTAATTAGTGTATAATAACCCAAGTGCCCCTAAACTGTGGGGACTTACCTAATGACTTGATATGACTTGTTTACATTATTAATCCTCCCGATCGGAACATCGGGGCATGACCACATGACTCAAATACATAATAGAAACATCCCGGAATAAACATCGAGTTACAATATATGAAATACATAGAAGAATACATTCCGAAGTTAAATATACATCAACACTCCCTCTTAACTAGGAAGGTATTCTTTCGACACAATTTTCAGCACTGGTCTTCTTCTCTGTATCACTGGATCATGTTCGTCTTCAAGTCATATTCATCTTCAAGTCATCTGAATCTGGATCATCTCTCGATCTGGATCATCATACAAAGGCATCACTGGATCTAGATCATCACTCGATCTGGATCAACATCACTGGACTGGATCTGGATCATCACTCGATCTGGATCATCTCTCTGGACTAGATCTGGATCATCACTCGATCTGGATCTCTCGGAGTCATCATACCTAGATCTGGATCATCTCTCGATCTGGATCTCCGCTGGTCATCATCAAGTGTGTACTATCTCGTCATAGGAAGTTCTACAGAGCCAGCCCTTTTTCATGCTGGATGTAGGCCTACTCCTCATGTAGGTCTTCTCCCAGCACTTACATCTGACCTACTCGTCAAAAAGGCACGCCCAGCACTCACATCTGACCTACTCATCAGAAAGGCCCAGCACTTACGTCTGATCAACACATGATGCGAAGACTGGCTCAATCATCTCTATCTAATCAACACATGATGCCAAGATAGATACTGCACTTACATCTGATCAACACATGATGCGAAAAATGGCACTGCACTTACGTCTGATCAACACATGATGCGAAGACTGGCTCAATCATCTCTATCTGATCAACACATGATGCCAATATAGATACTGCACTTACATCTGATCAACACATGATGCGAAAAATGGCACTGCACTTACGTCTGATCAACACATGATGCGAAGACTGGCACAACACTTACATCCACCCAGACAGGAACACATCCTATCACAGTGATGGAAGGGCATGCACTCACATCTGATCTTGTAGTAAACTACAATCACATCAGAATGGCCCCCAGTCCTTCTCGACTGAGCTACCTGGTAACTGACCAGGCGCCTCCATTCTCCTCGAGAATGGCAGTTTCCCTTACATCCGACCTACTTGTCAGAATGGCCAACGCTCACATCTGACATGGACGGAACTAAATCCTTTAGCCATGAACAGAATGGTTCAGCCCTTACATCTGATCAAGTGGGAACACATCCCTTTATCACATCAGAATGGCTACTCAGCTTTTACACTGAGTCTTCCTGGTAACTGACCAGGTGCCTCCATTCCTAGAATGGCAATTGCCCTTACATCTGTCCTACTCGACAAAATGGCCAGCACTTATATCTGACATGCAAGGGAGCAACCCTCTCACCATGACAAAATGGCTCAGCCCTTACATCTGACCTGCTCGTTAGAATGGCTATGGATCTCAGCACTCACATCAGTCATGGAAGGAACCAATCCTCTCACCATGACGGAATGTCTCAGGGTCTCATCACTGTCTCTGGGTGGAAGCCTCGATCTGGAGAACACCAAGTCTCTCTCTGAAGTACTCGAACTTTATCCTAGCCAATGGCTTCATCAATACATCAGCTATCTGTTCCTCCGTCGCAACATACAGGAGCTTCACTACTCCTCTCTGCACCATATCCCTGATATAGTGATACTTGATCTCGATATGGAACACTGGATTCTCTGACAACTTCACGCAACTCTGGTTGTCACAATGTATACAGGTAGCATCCAACTGGAGATCAAATATATCAGACAGTAGCTTCCGCATCCATACTGCATCACAACTAGCTGAACAAGCTGCGACATACTCTGCTTCAGCTGTGCTCAGTGCCACACTGGATTGCTTCCTGCTAAACCAAGAGATCACACCTGATCCCATACTGAAGCAACATCCTGAAGTACTCTTCCTGTCGATGGCACTACCTGCCCAATCTGAATCAACATAACCCTCCAGGTTAATCTTCTGATTCGCATCATACTTGAGCCCATAATCAATTGTACCCTTCAGGTACCTCAGAATATGCTTTGCAGCAATCAAGTGAACACTTCTCGGATCTATCAAGTACTGGCTCAAGGTGTTCATAGCAAAACAAATATCTGGTCTCGTGTTCGTCAAGTACATCAATGAACCAATCATCTGACGATACATCGTAGCATCAACCGTCTCTGAAGAAGCATCACTCAATAGCTTCAAGTTCGATGCCATAGGTGTAGCCATAGCCTTGCAGTCCATCATCCCAAATATCTTCAGGATCTCTACTGCATACTTCCCTTGTCCAAGGAAGATTCCATCTGTACTCTGCCACACCTCCATACCTAGAACAATAGTGCATCGACACATAACAGGAGTATCACTGGTCTTTCGTCTTCAACCTTGAAGCAAAGGTTGAAATCCACTTTACTCTCAGTAAAGCCTAGAATCATCAGTAATCTGCCCATCCTGTCGTATCATGTCGAACCTCAGGATCTTCTGCAATCACTCCCTCTGAAGCGGAGCATCATACTCCCTCTTTCTTCCGTACTCTATGCACTGAAACATTCTGTACTGGAGTGACAAGTAGTATCCATCTAGGATCATTGGATACTAAGATCCTCTATCTTGAACTTCTTCAAAAGTTCATCTTGCACCCATATGTTAGCTTGTCATATTATTCTTTGTCTTTGAACTGTCGTCACTTGTTCTTTGGAACAAGTCTTCATTCTTCTTTGCTTCTAGGAGATTATGTATGCGATTTTTCCTACAAGTCAAATGCATTTGTATGGTTAGAAACATTTCATAAGGAAAATTCATATTGGCAAATTCTTATGCATAAATATATGATCATGCAACTACTTTAGCCAATACAACATTCACCCATATCTCACTGAAACTTTCTAGATTCCTTCCATCTCTACCAGGACAACATTGAGATTGTGCACTAATCCAATATGTCAGCAAAGAGGTTTCATTCTAGATAAGTAGCAATGGATAATTTGTATAGCACCATGAGCTACTTACCCATCACATGCATATTAGTAGTATGCTGTCATTAATGCAAACATCCTATCATGCATAATACAACAACTAAATATAAACAAATGCATAACAAAATAATATAATGAAATGACAATTGAATACTTATCTTTATTTGTTTCGAGGGTAGACTCCTTCTTGAGCCTTCAGCTTCATCGTCTTCTTCATTCATAGTCGCATCGTTTCTTATCCAAATGCTGAGGTGGATAAGAAGTTCTTCAAGAGTTGATTTCTTCATATTCCTCATTGCTTGAGGGATCTTCTTTTCTTAATCTTCAATTGCTCCCATATTCTCTTCTCTTCTTATGATTCAAGCTTCTTCTTCTTCCCAAAGTTTGCTTAAAGTAATCACTTCCTTCTAGAACACATTCCTTGAATGAATGAATTCCACAATCCTGGGAGGCCATTCAAGGTGGCCATCATCACTTCCGCATTCTTCACTTTTTCTTTTACCGCTTCAAGTTGTTCTTTGATTTGAGATACTCTTATGACTGCATGGTCGCTGCATTCTGGATCTTCACATTCTTCAACTAGTTTCTTTAGGTCATATTCTGACTTTGTTCTTCCCTTCAAATAGCTTGAAATTCAGGAAGACCTTCAACAGCATTGCTTGCAATAGGTAGTGCTCTGTAATGCACATGTGCAAGCCTTCTATGCCAAAGCTCATTTGGCTCTACATGGATCAAGGCTTGTTCTAGATGGCCCTTCAATTCATACAAGCCTCCTTCTTGTTCTCCAATCACTACCGCATCATCGATAGTCTTTCCTTTTGGCCACATGATGATTTGACCATTTATGAATGCGACCTGCATTCCAGAGTCTAGCTTGTATGAAGATTCCTCCCTACCTTTTATTGGATATTGGTAGTCATCTACAAGTTTCACCTTGTGAGGTGATTCATGTTCTGATAGTCTTACAAAGGATTCCTTGAATCCCATCATATGTTTGGAAGCCCCACTATCTATAAGCCAATCATCACTTCCATGAGTAATGTTACCTATGAGAGCTGATATTAGAACATATTCATCCTCGCTTGAAGAATCTTCTCTTTCATATCTGGATCTCTTTCTGGATGGTTCATCATCCTCTGCAGCATGAGCATGATGTCTTCTTTGGCCTCGTCTCCCTCTGAAATTGGGACCTCCATCCTCATGTAGGTGTCCAATCCATTTTCTTCAGAGAGATCATATACTTCCAGGTTTGGAAGTCGTCAACTTCCGCAAGCTTTTAACTAAGCTGATGTGATATATCATATTGAAATGAGAACCTCAAATGGAAATAGCAAAGGATTAGATCTTACCGATTTGAGGTGTCCGTCCTTGTCCCGGAGTTTGTTGATCTAGGGTTTGTCACAAAAACCTTAATTTTCAAAACTTGGAATCTTTCAGATTTGATTGGATGAACAAATAGATCTCTTCAAATGGAGCTTTCCAATGTGCTCCTTTTCTGAAAACAATGAACGGAAACTCCCGGAACAGGAAGCCCTAATTTTCTGATTTCTTCTGCAGAAATGCCTGTTACTGTTTCTATGATATATCCGAAATTACTAATCCTATGTGTCTGAAATTTCTCGCTGAGGTAACCTCCCATGCTATTGATCCAAAACCATAGGTTTCATCATAATTTGTTTCACCATTTGGGATTTATGATCCTTTTCCCAAGGTGACCTGTTACTGGACTGTTTAGAATAGCGAAGTTGTACGGAATGCCACATGTCACTGGTTCATCTTCTGAGTCTAAAATTTGGACCATAGAAATTAAAGTCTGTTACCTTTCTGGAACATCTTTAGGAATTCCATTTGGACCTCTATAGCCGAAGATATTGCAGATCTCCCCAGCTGTCTTGTTTATGGATGATTTCTGGAAGAGGATGGAACCCTAACTTGGAGAGATCATATCTCCCAGAATATAGCGAATCAGAGGCTGACCTTTGGAAACAGTGTTCATCAGGATGTTATCTTCAGCCCCTACATTTTTCAGATTCTGAGACTTCACCAATCTCGGAATATAGCGATTGTACCAAAACTTAGCCATTTTAGTATTTAGGGTTTCTCCTAGCTCAGGGTCAAACTAGGGTTTGACTTTCCCGGAGTTTCACCCAACCAAATTTATTGATCCAGGTCTCTAAATTTCGGTTTTGATGAGGAGAACAATCCTATGCTAGTCTCACTCAAAAATTCCTCTTCTATAGAAATCCCTAATTTCCACATCGAAACTGAAAATGCTTGAAATTGAATTCCGCATCGACAAAAAGATGCACCATTTAATGGAGAGTCATCTTAGCATACTTTTGCTGAAAATCTGTGGAGGAAGATCCACAAAATAGGAATCCCTAGTTTCTGTAGCTGCACAATGTCTTCTTCTCAGGTTATCTCTGATACCATGTTATTTTTTCAACATTTAATCTAGCATTATGATAAGATCTTTTCACTGAGAGAATAACAAGCACATCAATAACATAAGCACATCACAAGAGACAAGAGACACAAAGCTTTTAGGAGGGGAAACCATAAATGGAGAAAACCCCTCAACTTCCTCTAAGATAGTGTCACCACAAGATGTGATCCCAAAATAGTAAGATGACCTCCCAACACAACAACAGCCTTCTGTCTTCTGTCAAGCCAAAGTATTTCCTTCTCCAAAGGTACGCCACACTTGAGAGAGCAAGTGATGTAATTCACAAGTGATAAATAGAGAGACTCTTACTCTCTATTTATATTCTTCCGTTGACTTGAAGTGCACTCAACCATGTAGACTTAACTTATAATTAATTACTTGAGCCTACACCTTAATTAGTGTATAATAACCCAAGTGCCCCTAAACTGTGGGGACTTACCTAATGACTTGATATGACTTGTTTACATTATTAATCCTCCTGATCGAAACATCGGGGCATGACCACATGACTCAAATACATAATAGAAACATCCCGGAATAAACATCGGGTTACAATATATAAAATGCATAGAAGAATACATTCCGAAGTTACATATACATCAACAACATTTAGGTGCCATTAGAATCAATTAGGATACAAAAGTGATACCACATGCATAATCATCATTGACATCCACATCGTCATCATCATCATACAATAAATCAACATCATTATCATCATCGTAGTCATCATCAATATAATTGTCATAATAATGAGCAAGGAGCCAAACTACCTCACAAGAATGGATGATATTTATACTTATCAAATCATATCCATATGCTCCATCATAATTATCATAATTCATCATCGTCATGTTGTTAGGGACTGTTGATGTATATGTAACTTCGGAATATATTCACTTGTATATTTCATGTATTGTACCCTGATGTTTATTCCAGGAACTATCTATAATGTAATTGAGTCGTTTCATGCCCCAATGTTCCTATCGGGAGGTTCTATAATGTAAACAAGTCATATCAAGTCATTGTGGGTAACCATCCTATTGTTCAAGGATTAAAGTCACCGCAGTTCCTGGGCCCTAGGGTTATTAGACTATCCTAGAGAATTTGACCCTAGGTGAGTTATTCTAAGTCAGGGAAATAGTCCCCAGCATTGTTTTAAGGATAACCCTCCTTCTTGGTCGGAGGGGAAAAGTCCCCACAAGTTGTGGGGCACAAGGGTTATTAGACTCTTCTAGAGATTTTGAATCTAGTAAGTAATTGTTAAGTGAGGCCGACATGTTGGAGTGGACATCAAGTGAACGAAAGAATATAAATAGAGAGTGAGACTCTCTATTTATCACACACACACTCACTCATTGGGGCACATGAGTGAGAGAGAAGTTGTTGGGACAAGAGAGAGACTACTACTATCGAGAGATCATCTTTATGTTTTCGGGTTTTACTTTTGGTGTTGATTCTATCTCTGAGGAAGTTGCATGGTTTTCTCCTTTATGGTTTCCCCAAGGAAAATCTTTGTGTTCATTGTCTCTTGTGTTTTATTGTTGTGCATGTTTTTCTCTCAAATAAGATCATAAGATCATAATGCTAGCTTGAATGATAAAAAATCTAACATGGTATCAGAGCTAACCTGAGATGAAGGCATTGTGTAGCTACAGAAGCTAGGGATTATTACTTTTTGGGTCTCTCTCCACAATCCATCAGCAAAATTTTTCTATCCTGACTCTCCATTGAAGGGCACATCTTTCTGTCGAAGCAGAATTCAATTCCGAGCATTTTCAGTTTTTAGTGCAGGAAATTAGGGATTTTTACAGAAGAGGAATTTTTGAGTAAGCCCAGCATAGGATTTATCTCCTCATCAAAATAAAATTTTAGAGACATGGTTCTATATTTTTGGTTGGGTGAAACTCCGAGAAATTCAAACCCTAGTTTGACCCCGAGCTCGAAAAACCCTAAATGCTGAAACTGATAAGTTTTGATACATTCGATATATCATGGGATTGGAGAAGGCTCAGGAGCTGAAACATTCACATACCAAAGATAAAATGCTAATTTACTCTGTATCCAAACTTCAGCCTCATATTTTCTATATCCTAGGAGATATGATCCCTCCAAGTTAGGGTTCCAGCCTCCTCAAGGATTCATCCCTAAACAGGACACCTGAGGAGAATTTCTACATATCGGGCTACAAAGGTCCAAAGAAAATTTCTGAAGATTTTCCAGAAAGAACACGGACTTTAATTTCTGTGTTCCAATTTTCAGACCTAGAAGATGAAACAGTGACACATGGCATTCCGTACAACTTCACTATGCTGAACAGTCCTGAAACAGGTCGCCTTAGCAAAACACTCATAAGTATGAATTGGTGAAACCAATTCTGATGACAGTTGTGGTGTTGGCACAAGGACAGGAGAGGCTACCTCAATTTGAAGTTTCAGACATATAGGAGTAGTAATTTTAGAGATACTGCAGAAATAGTATCAGGCATTTTTGCAAAAGAAATTGGTAAACTAGGGCTTCCTGTTCCAGGAGCTTTCCTCCACTGTTTTCAAAAAAGGAGTACATTGGAAAGCTCACCTTGAAGAGTTCTATATTTCTATCCAATCAGATCTAAAAGATTCCAAGTTTTCAAAATTATGGTTTCTTTGAAAAACCCTAGATAATCCAGCTCCAGAACGAGGACGAACACCTCAAATCGGTAAGATCTAATCTTTTGCTATTTTTATTTGAGGTTCTCATTTCAAAGTGATCTATAACATCAGCTTGATGATAATCTTGGTGAAGTTAACAACTTCCAAGCATGGAATTATATGATCTCTCTGAAGAAAATGAATTGGACACCTACATGAGTAGAGAGGTTCCAGTTCCAGAGGGAGATGAGGCTAAAAGCCTTACACAAGAAGAACTTGGTCAAGACCAAGAAGAGAATTGTTGATTCAATCATGGGTCACCTTGTACCACAAGTGTATCCACTAAAGACACAAAAAGAGATGTTTGATTCCTTGAACAATATATTTGAAGGGAAGAACATAAATTAGAATATGACTTTGAGAAAATAGCTGAAGAATGTGAAGATCCAGAATGCAGAGACCATACAGTCATACTTTACGAGGGTCTCTCAAATCAAAGAAGAACTTGTAGTAGTAGAAGAAGAAATGGAGAATGAAGAAGTAGTGATATCCACCTTGAATGGCCTCCCAGGTTAATGGGATTCATTCATGTGAGGAATGTGTGCCAGAAGGAAGTGATTACTTTCTGGAGACTCTGGAAAGAAGAAGAAGCGCAACTCATAATAAGAGAAAAGAAGATGGGAGCAACTAAAGATAAAGATTTCATGATTCAAAGAAGATCCCTCAAGCGATGGGGAATATGAAGAACTCAACTCTTGAAGAAACTCTTATCAATCTTAGCATTTGGATAAGAAACAATGCTATTATGAATGAAGAAGATGATGAAGCTAAAGGCTCAAGAAGGAATCTACCCACGAAACAAATAAAGATAAGTATTCAATTGTCATTTCATGATATTGTTTTGTTATGTAGTTAATCTATTATGCATGATAGAATGTTTGCATTAATGGAAGTATACTACTAATATGCATGTGATGGGTAAGTAGCTCATGGTGCTATACAACTCTCCATTTCTGCTTATCTAGAATGAAACCTCTTTGCTGACATATTGGATTAGTGCACAATCTCAATGTTATCCTGGTAGAGATGGAAGGCATCTAGAAAGTTTCCAATGTTGTATTGGTTAAAATATTTTCATAATCATATATCTTGATACAAAAGAATTTTCATTATGAATATACCTTACGAAATGTTTATAACCATACAACTAATGCATTTGACTTGTAGGAAAGATCGCATAAAATCACCTACAAGCAAAGAAGGATGAGACTTGTTCTGAAGAACAAGTGATGATAGTTCAAGAGGAATAATAATATGAGAAATGAAGCAACATCATTGATGCAGAACCTTCCAGCTATGAAGAAGTAACCAAGAATAAAGGGATGACCAGTTCAAGAAGAATGATGTCTAGGATGGAGTATCGATACATGAAGGGGAATTTTGTAGATCCATCATGCAGTAGATAGAAACATCGTGGGATATAAGGCAAGATTCATAGCATGAGGCTTCTCATGAAAAGAAGGCATAGACTACGAAGAGACATTTGTAGCCAGTGGGAGTTGAAACACATACATGATGAGCTTGATGAAGATCTTAACCTTTGCTACAAGTTTGAAGATGAAAGTCTATACACTAGATGGATACATAGAATATTAGTAGCATAGGAAGATACTTGTCACTCTGGTACAAAATGTTTTAGTGCATAAAGTATGGAATACAGAGGGAGTATGATGCTCCGCTTCAGAGGGAGTGACTACAAAATATCCTGAGGTTCGACATGGTACGACAGGATGGAAAGATTACTGATGACTCTAGGCTTTACTGAGAGTAAAGAGGATTCCAACCTTTGCTTCAAGGTTGAAGGTGGAAGACCAATGATGCTCCTATTATATGTCGATGACTTGTTCCTAACAGAAAAGAGAAACTCATTAAATTTGCAAGAAGAAGACTTGCTTCTGAGTTCGAGATAAAGGACTTGGGGATGATGCACTATGTTCTAGGCATGGAGGTGTGGACAAGGGAAGTATGCAGTAGAGATCCTGAAGAGGTTCAGGATGATGGAATGCAAGGCCATGACCACACCTATGGCATTGAAACTGAAGCTATTGAGTGTTTCTTCATCATAGTCGGTTGATTAAACATGTATCATCAGATGATTTATTCCTTGATGTACTTGACAAATACGAGACCATATATTTGCTTTGCTGTGAACACATTAAGACATGTTCACCTGATGGTTACAAAGCATGCAGTGAGGTACCTAAAGGGTACAGTTGATTGTGGGCTCAAGTATGAGGTGAATCAGAAGATTAACCTAGAGGGTTATGTTGATTCAGATTGGGCAGGCAGTTCCATCGATAGGAAGAGCACTTCAGGGTGTTTCTTCAGTATGGGATTAGGTGTGATCTCTTGGTTTAGCAGAAATCAATCTTGTGTGGCACTGAGTATAGCTGAAGTAGAGTATGCTGCAGCTTGTTCAGCTAGTTGTGAGGTAGTATGGCTGAGGAAGCTACTGTATAATTTATTTGATCTCTAGTTGGATGCTACTTGTATATATTGCAACAACCAAAGTTGTGTGAAGTTGTCAGAGAACCCAGTTTTCCATGATAAGCCAAAGCATATCAAGATCAGGTATCACTATATCAGGGATATGGTGCAAAGAGGAGAAGTGAAGCTCCAGTATGTTGCGACAGATGAACAAATAGCTAATGTGTTGATGAATCCATTAGCCAGAGTGAAGTTTAAGTACTTTAGGGAGAAGCTTGGTGTTTTCCAGATAGAGATTTCCCCTAAGGGGAAGAGATAATTATGTGATCCATTCTGACATGTTCAGAGGATTGGTTCCTTCCATGGTCAGATGTAAGGGCTAAGCCATTCTGTCATGGTGAGAGAATTGGTTCCTTCCATGTCAGATGTGAGTGCTGAGCCATTCTGATGTGACTGTAGGATTGGTTCCTACATGATAAGATATAAGGGCTATTTCCATTCTCTGAATGGATATACCTGGTCAGTTACCAGGAATACTCAGTCTAGGACTGAGGGCCATTCTGATATGATTATGGGATGTAGTCTCACATGATCAGATATAAGTGCAGGGCAATTCTAATGTGATTGAGGGATATGTTCCCACTTGATCAGATATAAGGGTTGTTTCCATTCTCTGAATGGAGGCACCTGGTCAGTTACTAGGAACCCTCAGTTTGGGACTGAGATCCTTTTTGACGATTCAAGGTCAGATGTAAGTGCAGTTCCTTTCCACAGATGATAATAGTTGTGTCTTATCATGCTGGTGGATGTGAGTGATGTGCCTTTTCACATATGATAGTAGTTTTGTCCTATCATGCTGGTGAATGTAAGTGTTGTGCCTTTCTGATGATCCAAGGTCAGATGTAAGTTCAGTGCCTTTCCACAGATGATAGTAGTTATTTCCTATCATGGTGGTGGATGTGAGTGTTGTTCCTTCTCACAGATGATAGTAGTTATGTCCTATCATGCTGGTGAATGTAAGTGTTGTGCCTTTTTGACATGGTGTTGGATTTATTCCTCTCATGGTCAAATGTGAGTGCTAGGTATTCTGACTTAGGGTCGGATATAAGCGCTGAAGAAGACCTACAAGGAGGATAGGCATACAACCAACATGAAAATGGGCTGGCTCTGTAGAACTTCATATAATGAGAAGACTCATGAGATAGCACCTATGATGATGACCCAGTCATGATCCAGATCGAGTAATGATCTAGATCCAGTGATGTTGATACAGTAGAAATGATCCAAATCGAGTGATGATCTAGATCCAATGATGATGATATAGATTGAGTCATGATCCAGATCCAGATAAAGATGACTTGAAGATGACAAGGACTCGATGATGTTCCAAATGATACAGAGAATAAGACTTGTGCTGATAAATTGTGTTGAGAGAATACCTTCCTAGTTAAGAGGGAGTGTTGATGTATATGTAACTTTGGAATGTATTCACTTGTATATTTCATGTATTGTACCCCAATGTTTATTTCGGTAAGTATCTGTAATGTAATTGAGTCATGTCATGCCTCTATGTTCCTATTTGGAGGTTCTATAATGTAAACAAGTCATGTCAAGTCATTGTGGGTAACCCTCCTATTGTTCAAGGGTTAAAGTCCCCTCAGTTCAAGGGCCCTAGGGTTATTAGACTATCCTAGAGAAGTCGACCCTAGGTGAGTTATTGTAAGTTGGGGCAATAGTTCCCACCGTTGTGTTAAGGATAACCCTCCTTGTTAGTCGGAGGGGAAAAGTCCCCACAAGTTATGGGACACTAGGGTTGTTAGACTCTCCTAGAGATGTTGGCTCTAGTAAGTAATTGTTAAGTGAGGCTGACATGTTGGAGTGGACATCAAGTGAACGAAAGAATATAAATAGAGAGTGAGCCTCTCTATTTATCTCTCACACACACACACACTCACTGGGGCGCATGAGTGAGAGAGAAGTTGCTAAGACAAGAGAGAGACTACTGCTATCAGGAGATCATCTTTATGTTTTTGGTTTTTTCTTTTGGTGTTGATTTTATCTCTGAGGAAGTTGCGGGGTTTTCTCCTTTATGGTTTCCCCGAGGAAAATATTTATGTTCATTGTCTCTTGTGTTTTATTGTTGTGCATGTTATTCTCTCAGATAAGATCCTATGATCATAATGCTATCTTGAATGATAAAAAATATAACAGGGACAATCAAATTCCATTAGGTTCTAGAAAATGTTGTTGGGGACACTAAAATTCCATAAGAGCAGTTTAGGTGACATTAAGGTAATTTACCCCTCATTAGGATTAATCATGATCCAAAAGTGCCATGATTACAATCATTTAGGTGCAACTATGTTAAATCAAGATCCAAAAGTACTATCACATGAATCATGATCATTGACATTGACATTGATATATCTAACGTTATGTCAGACATTTCCCGAACACAATTCCTAGCTCTAAACCTAGTGTAATTCCTAGTGCGGTTCCTTTCAAAATTTCAGGCATTATTCTAGGTGCTATATCTGGATCTATACCTAGTGCTATGTTGGATGTTTTCTAGGTGCAATTTCTGGATCTATACTTGGCACTATGTTGGATGTTTTTCCTAACGAAATTCATTGCACAATTCCTATCACTAACCTTGGATTAATGTATGGTGTTGTGTTATTCAAGAATTCTTTTTGGAGGTTGTTCTTGTTGTTATATGGGATGCTTTTGTGGATGATAATTGGGAAATTAATTGGGATTCTAATTGGGATTCTAATCGAGATGATAATTGTGATGTAAATCGGGATGTTAATTGGGGTGCTAATTAGCATCCAAAATAGAGCCAATTTTTAAAAAGGGACAATAATTGGGATGCTAATTAGGATGATAATTGGGATGCTAATTAGGATGTTGATTGGGACGCTAATTGGGATCCTAATTGGGACATTAATTGGGATGCTCAGATTAGCATCCAAAATAGCACCAACATTAAAAATGGGACACTAATTAGGATGCTAATTGGGACGCTACTTGGGATTCTAATTGGGATGTTAATTGGGACACTAATTGGGACATTAATTGGGATGCTAATTGGGACACTAATTGGGAAGATAATTAGTGTTAGGATATTTAGACACTTAGGAGTTAGTTAAGATCAAATTATGTAATATATCCCTTAGTTAAAGTGTGTTTCTTTAGTATGCATTAGTATGCATTTGTAAATATTCTAATCTGACGGTCACAATATGTTCTAGACATAGAGTGATCAGATGGTTCAAATTCTCTTAGATAATACATACCCTTAATCCATGGCTTAACACCTGATTGGTCCATGATCTCTATTTAAAAAGAATGGAGGGTCCTTGGATAGTTGATCGATTATGAGAAGCTCATTTGTAACATTCTTTCTTTTGCATAATAAATTGCTCCAAGTAGTTATTTGGTTGGGGCCGTGGACTGTTTCCCTCTCGATGGTTTTAACCACGTCAAAACATCGATGTGTTGATCTATGATCTATTTGTGTGAGTGGTTGTTCTTGGCATTCAGTATTTTGGGAGTAACCTATGTACCCGAACATGGTATCAGATCATTTATGAAGAGCCGCTTTCGTTTGTGATCTGGATCTTGAAGCGGTGTTGCCGAAACTTTGAAAGGGTTTTTTATTTATTTAATTTATATGCATTTTTTTTCCTTTAGGAGGTGTTCCATTGCATCTGGAGAGCCGTTTCCATTTGGAAATAGTTTTTGTTTCATCGAAAACCATTTCTGGTTGCTCCAGAAACATCCATTTCGACAGATTTGAAGGTATAATGTTATAGTGACGGATTTGTTTTACTTTTTTTAAATTTCTCATATGTTTATCAGTTTTATTATTTATATATTTATTGTTTTAGTCTCAGATCATTTTCTTCCTTGTATGCGTATGCTCTTTTCCGTGCACCTTGTGTGATCGTGGTGAATCAAAAACAGAAAGGGAAAGGGTTTTCTCGGCTACGTATGCTCTTTTCCATGCACCTTGTTGGATCACAGTGAATCATAAACAGAGAGAAAACATAGAATTTCCAGGTAAGCTAACGAAATCTAACCCCACAAGCGTGGAAAATTTTTTGTTTTTTATTTTTTCGGTTTGTGGCATGATTTGCAGGAAAAAGAAGCAAGCACAAAAACCAAGAGAGAAGAGTATAAAATAATAATAAAAAACCTTCCTCATTCCCTTCTTTTATGTACCTTTTAAACTTAGCTCACTTGATCCAAAGTTGTTTTATTCCTTAATAGGTCTTGAGTTCAAGTCTTATCAAGTTACTTTTTAGTGCATGCAATTTCTATTTTCAAGTTACTTTATTGTAAGTGCATATTACTTAAATAAAATAAAATAAAAAGTGAGTCACTTAAGTTTTTTTTATTGCTACATTATTTAAAGTACCATTATTGTAAAAGTGAACATCACTTATTTTACAAAAGTGATTCACTTAAAGCAACTTTCTTATAATTTATTGTCAAAGTTTCATCTTGGGAAGAGGGGGGTTCTTTTTTTTAGTTGGTCAATTTAATATCTGCTATGTCACTATTGGGGACATCCTCAACATTTTCTTTGATCCAGCATAACTTCATCATACGAAATTAGTTTTCAATGTCGTTTTTTTTTTAACAGCCTAATTTTTCGAGCTCTTTGTAGCCAGATAGTTAGTTTCTACTTTTTCATTCATTATTTTATAGTATGGATGCCCATTGTGATATTCTACTTACCAATTCTAATTATTTCTCATGGAAATATCATNATACCTGAAAAAATGTGATGATGACATCATCATCATGTTTTTTCAGGTATTTCTTGTTTTTGGGGTAGCGGGGTCCATCAAAAGTATGAAGTGTGGGTACTCATTGGATGCGGAATCAAATTCTGCATCCAATGAGCTCTCCTGATCGAAATTTGAGTAAAAACACAAGGAGATATGTCGAAAATACGAACAAAAAAAGTAGTTTTTTTTAATGACAAATATGCCAATTCAACCATTATGGTTGACTTATTTTATTGAAATTCTATTGGTTCTTGAATTCCAACTCACAAAAACTTATTTTGGCATGTTTTCTTATAAGGCCCATTTAGACCCCAAATTTCCTCTAATGGAAGATGTTCTACGAAGTAGGGGACTTTTCAAGATTACCTCAGGGAAATAAACAGAAACCACTGATGATGATGAGAAAATAAAATGGGGAAATAGATGTGATGAAGGTCATGGATTGATTGGGATGTCAATCTATAATGATTTGTGATTCCATATATATGGAATTGATGAACCTAATAAAGCTTGGGAAAAGTTGGAATCTGTGTTTGGTAAACACAATGAAATTCGAGTTCATCAACTTGACAATGAGTTGATTTCTTTGAATCCAAGTGATTTTTCATGCATTCAAGATTATTTGTCTAAGTACAAAACTCTTAGTCTCTTATGTGAAGAATGCAATATTAAGAGAGAAGATAGACAATGTATTTATCATAATCTTTCCAAACTTGGACTTGCATATTCTATTTTTGTATCTACATTTTACTCCATGAAAAAATCCTTGACTGCAACAAGCTATCAAGAGCCTAGTCTTGAATCATTTTGTGATTCCTTAATTAGAGATCAAGATAAGTTCATTCATCTTGGAATAATTAACAATGCAGATACATCTGGGAAAGCCTTATTGTCCCAACAGAAAGAAAATTCCAAGCCTCCAAAGAAGAAAAAAAATCGCAATAATAAGCCAAACAAGGGTCCCAAACCCTCTTAGTCGGCTCCTTCTTTAAAAAATGACAAAGGATCCAGGACAAAAGGGAAGAAGACTGAGAATCATTGCAACTATTGTGGGAAATATAATCATGACGAATATAAGTGTTTCAAGAACATGGAAGCCTTAGAAGAAGCAATGAAGAAGCACCACATCAGCCTAGATTCGTCTTCAAAATCTACCTCTCATGGACATGCACTTTATTCTTATGGTTATTCTTATACTACATTTTCTTCTTCTACTCAAAATGAATGGCTTATTGATTCTAGAGAATCTTATAATCTGGGTAAGGATCAAGCCATCTTTTCTACTATGCATGAATGTAACACCAAAAAAATATTTGTTGGTGATGATAGATCTCTAAGTGTTGTAGGATCTGGAACAGTTCCAGTAGAAAATGGTCATTTTAGTGATGTACTATGTGTTCCAAGAATTTCCTACAATTTGTTGTCAGTATATCAAATCACTCATTCTGGTGAAGGTAAAACTGTAACGTTTACACCTCACCAAGTTGTAATCAAGGATTCTAAAGATCCTCAAAAAGTTCTTGCTACTGGACTTGTTGATGATATTACCAGGCTATACAAATTTAACAACTTTAGGTTATCACCTTTTCCTTCATTTTTTGTTGCTCATAGTGATAACTTGAGCAAACTTTGGCATGAGAGATTTATTTACTTAAATTATTGCTCATTGCAACAACTATGTAAAGACAATATCGTGACAGGTATTCCGATGGGATCTTGCAGGGATGGTGTTTGTTCTAGTTGTGTACTCGAAAAACATCATCGAGACAGTTTTGACAAACATGTCTCTTGGCACGCCTCGATTCCCTTGGAGCTTGTGCATAGTGACTTGTGTGGTCCTCTTCCATCTGCTTCCTTTTCTGGTTTCAAATATTTATTAATTTTCATTGATGACTACTCCAGATGCACTTGGGTTTATTTCCTAAAACTTAAGAGCGAAGTATTTAACATGTTCTTGGCCTACAAGGCCCTTGTTGAAAAACAATCTGGTCATCAAATTATTAAGATAAGATCTAACAATGGAGGAGAATATGTTAACAAAATGTTCACTAATTTCTGCACTGAACAAGGAATTCAACAACAACACATTGTTCCATATACACCACAACAAAATGGTGTAGCTGAATGGAAGAACCGCACTTTAAAAAAAATGGCTAATTTTATGATCCAATCTAAGGGACTAAGTCTTCAATTTTGGTTGAGGCCATAAATTGTGAAAATTACATATTTAATCGCACACCCACTAAAGTTTTACAAGGTATAGCACTAAAAGAAGCATGGAGTAAAATTAAACTAGATGTAAGTCACTTCCTTATGTTTGGTATTGAAGCATGGGCTCACATTCCAAATGAAAAATGGAAAGCATTGCATCCTAAAAGTGAAAAGTGCATATTTTTTGGATATTATGAAGATGTAAAAGGTTATAGACTTCTTCATACACATTCCCATAATATAATCATTAGAAGAGATGTTAAATTTGATGAAAATATCTTGGCCTGCGAGCCTAACTTGGCGGTTGTGCCATCTTTGGCCTGCGATCCTGATTCGACGATTTTGCCTTATTTTCCTTCACAGTTCCTTGACAAGTTTCCAACTCCAGTTTTTGATGATGATAGTGAGGATGAAAATCCACCTCTTCCTGCTTATGTTCCTCCAGTTGCACCAGCACCAATGCTTCCTCGATGGGTCCATTCAACATGTGAAGCAGCTGGTGATCTTGTCGTTGATCCTACAGATCAACGTTGAACACGTTCTCATTTTCAGCGAGCCTCTTCTCTTTTGGCTCAAGTTTCCGAGAATAATGATCTAGAAAATTTTGCAGAAGATGTAGGAAATCCATATTGGGATACAGTTATGGATGAATAATATCGTTCCTTAATGGCGAGCGATACTTGGTATCTTGTACCTCTTCCAAAAGGAAGAAAACTTGTCAGATGTAAATGGGTCTATAGAACTAAGTATGCATCCAATAGAAGTGTTGAAATACTGAAGGAAAGGTTAGTTGTCAAAGGTTTTTTCCAAGTTGAATGGATTGAATACAATGAAACCTTTGCCCCTGTCACAAAAATGAACTCCAGCCGCCTTGTTCTTTCCCTTGCAGCCTTACATAACTAGAAAGTCCATCAAATGGATGTCAAGTTTTCCTTCTTACATGGTGATTTACAGGAGGAAATTTACATGGAACAACCTCCTGGATATGTTCAGAATAACTCTAGCATTGTTTGTCACCTTAAGAAATCTTTAGATGGCATTAAGCAAGATCCTAGAGCTTGGTATGCCAAATGGATAGCTTTCTCCATGGCACTGATTTTTCTAGATGCCATTATTACCCCAATGTCTATACCAAGAAAGTAGGAAACCATATCATCATACTTGTTCTTTATGTGGATGATTTTATCTTTGCTGGTAGTGACCTTAAGCTTTTAACCCATGTGAAATCCAGTCTTAAGCAAAATTTTGAAATGTCAGAGTTAGGACATTTGCATTATTTTCTTGGTCTCTAAGGCTTGCAAACCAAAGAAGGAATCTTTCTTTCCCAATATAAGTATGCTTGTGACCTTCTTCATCGCTTTCACATGGAAGATTGTAAACCAGCCCCTTCTCCCTTCCAATCTAGAGTCAAAATTTTTGCCACTTGTACTTCCCCTAAAGTATATGCCACCTTTTATCATTAGCTTGTTGGTAGTTTCTTATACTTGACTCATTCATGTCCTAACATTTTATTTTCCATTGGTCATGTTTCTTGTTATATGCAAACACCTCATGAAAGCCACTAGAAAGCAGTAAAAAGAATACTTCAATATATTCAAGGTACAATTCAATTTGGGATTCATTACAGTACAGGGGGGGAACCTTTGTTGGTTGGTTTCACTGATTCATATTAGGCTAGTGATCCTGATGATCGAAAGTCTACTGCAGGTTATGTTTTTAGTTTGGGATCTGCACCTATCACTTGGGCTTGTAAGAAACAACAAGCTCATGCTCTTTCTTCAATAGAAGCAAAATATCGAGCCGTAGTTAATGCCAGTCAAGAAGCTTTATGGCTTTGATAGATCCTATGAGAGTTTGGATTTGAGCAGCAACATCCTACTCCACTTTGGTGTGACAATCAAAGTGCCATCAAGCTTTCCAAAGATCCAATTCTACATCAACGCAGAAAACACATTGAGCTACATGTGTACTTCATCAAACATCTTGTTCATGATCATGTTCTTAAAGTTATCTATTTCCCTATAGATATTCAAGTTGAAGACATCTTCACCAAGTCTCTTATAGAAGTGAAGTTTTATAAACTTTGATCTATGTTAGGAATTCGGGAATGTGTTGTTAGGGTTAACCTTGACTTGATATCGAGTCCAAGGTGGTTAGGTCTAGCACATGGTTTGGACACATGGTTTGTTGTAGCCCATGGTATTGTCCCATAATATTGCATGTGTTAACCTTGACTCGGTATTGAGTTAAAGGTGGTTAGTTCTAGCACATGGTTTGGGCACATGGTTTGTTGTAGCCCATGGTATTGTCCCATGGTATTGCATGTGATTAAGCCTTTATAAGGCTTGAGGAGGCTCCATTGTAAATCGTACTCGATATGTGTACTGTATTGTACTGGATGTGGGCATTGTATTGTACTGGAAGAGAGACTGTGAGAGCATGAAGAGGAAGTGCAATGGTTTTGCTGCAAGGTGTATCCCTTCATCTTTCTGGACTGCAATAAAAGGACTGGCAAATTTCTTTGTGGGCGTAGCCCATCATTTGGGTGAACCATGTTATATCTGTGTCTCTCTGTACTGTTTTAATTTGTTTTGCATCTTGTTTATTGATTTAACTGTATATCTGTTATTGCTCTACAGTCCTGTTTTTCTAACAATTGGTATCAGAGCCAAAAGGTCTATTTGGTTTGTAAACTCGCAGGAAAGAAGGGTTCTTGGTTCGAGTGGGAGAAATGGCGGAAGAAGGAAAGTTTAGGGTCGATAAATTTAATGGCCAAAACTATCAGTTATGGAAGATGCAAATGGAGGACTATCTGTACCAGAAAGATCTGTACCTGCCGTTGGGCGGAAAAGCAAAACAGCCAGTGGCTATGAAGGATGAAGAATGGGAGGTTCTTGACAGAAAGGCACTAGGAACAATACGGCTGTTCCTGGATTCGTCGGTGGCCTTCAATATTTCGAAAGAAATAACAACAGAGGGTGCGATGAGTGCATTGAGTAAGCTCTACAAAAAACCCTCAGCTTCTAACAAGGTATTTTTAATGAAGTGTTTATTTAATATGAAGATGTCAAAAAGTGGATCTGTTGCTGACCATTTAAATGAGTTTAATACACTTACCAGTTAGTTAAGTTCTGTAAAAGTGAACTTTGATGATGAGGTTAGGGATCTTCTAATCTTGTGCTCATTGCCAGAAAGTTGGAATAGCTTGGTCATGGTTGTAAGTAACTATGTCCCTAGTTCAAGCACTCTTAAGTTTGATGATGTTGTTAGCGTTATTCTTAGTGAGGAAATGCGAAGGAAAAGCATAGGTGAGACATCAGGTAATGCGTTGACCATGGAGAGCAGAGGGAGACAAAAAGAGAGAGGAAGGAGCCCAGGAAATTGTGGCAAGTCCAAAAAGGGAAGATCCAAGTCCAGATTTAGAAAAATAGAATGCTGAAACTGCGGTAAGAAAGGACATCTAAAGAAATACTACAGAGCACCAAAGAAGAAAGGTGAGAGGCAGCAAGAGACTACCCAGGAAGCTAATGTAGCAGGTGATGTGTTACAAGATGCTTTGATTCTTGCATTAGATAATACTAGTGATTACTGGGTAGTAGATTCAGGGGCTTCACGTCATGCTACACCCCATAGGAAATTCTTTTATGATTATGTTCAAGGTGATTTTGGGCATGTGTTATTGGAGGATGATGAACCATGTAAAATTGTTGGAAATGGTAAGGTACGGATCAAACTAAATAATGGAAATGACTAGTTGCTAAAGGATGTAAGGCACATTCCTGCTATGAAAAGAAATCTTATCTCAATAGGGCATTTGGGAGATGGCGGTTGTTTGTCTACGTTTGGAGAAACATGGTGGAAGGTTACTAAAGGATCAATGGTAATTGCAAAAGGAGATAGGATAGGTATGTTATATTTATGTCCTCATAACACTGATTATTCTATTTCTGTAGCTTTCACAAAAACAGGTGCAACATTGTGGCATCATAGGCTTGGCCACATGAGTGAGAAGGGGATGCAAATTCTCCACTCAAGGAAACTGCTTCCAGATCTGAAGCAGGTAAGTTTGGAATTTTGTGAGAACTGTGTTTATGGAAAACAGAAGAGAGTTAGATTTCTCAGGGTTGGGAAACAAAAGAAGAGTGAAAAGTTAGAGCTTGTCCATACAGATGTATGGGGACCAGCTCAGGTACAATCTCTTGGTGGCTCTCGTTATTATGTTACTTTTATTGATGATGCAACTAGAAAAACTTGGGTTTATTGCATTAGAAAGAAATCTGATGTGTTTGATATTTTTAAGAAGTGGAAAGCTTTGGCTGAGAATGAGACAGGAAAAAGGTTGAAATGTCTTAGATCTGATAATGGAGGCGAGTACTGCAACAAGGAGTTTGACAGTTACTATTCACACAATGGGATTCGCAGAGAGAAGACAGTCCCTAGAACACCCCAAGAAAATGGCGTGTTAGAAAGGATGAACAGAACAATCATGGAGCGTGCAAGGTGTATGAGATTGCATGCAGGGTTGCCCTTACAGTTTTGGGCTGATGCTATAAACACTGTTATTTATTTAATAAACAGAGGGCCTTCAAGCGCTTTGGATGGTGGAATTCCAGAAGAGGCATGGATAGGTAAACAGGTAAAATACTCATATCTGAGAACTTTTGGTTGTGAAGCATTTGTCCATATTGATAAAGATGATAGAACAAAGCTTGAGGATAAATCCAAGAAATGTACCTTTATTGGATACGGGGTTGATGATTTTGGTTATCGCTTATGGGATCTTAAAAATCGCAAAATCATTAGGAGTAGAGATTTAGTATTCAATGAAAAGGTCATGTACAAATATCAGTTGCAGGGAAAGAAAGAAGAAAAGGAAAACACAGAGTACACAATGCTTGATGAAATCAAAGAAAACGAAGTTCCAAAAGCACCAGAAAATCAAGAGCAGCAACAGGTACCTGAAACTCCTGCAACTGTAAGAAGGTCTACCAGGTTAAGTAGACCCCCTGAACGATTCTCTCCTTCACTGTATTATTTATTGATGACTGATTATGGTGAGCCATAATGTTTTGAAGAAGCAATGCAGGTAGAAACTAGAAAGAAGTGGGACCAAGGCATGGATGAGGAGATGGACTCATTGGTAAGAAACCAGACTTGGGATCTGGTTAAGTTTCCTGCAGGAAAAAGGGTATTGCAGAATAAATGGGTTTACAGGTTGAAGGAAGAAAATGAAGGAAAGAAGCAGTACAAGGCTAGACTTGTTGTAAAGGGGTTTACACAAAAGAAAGGTATAGACTTTGATGAAATATTTTCTCCTGTTGTTAAAATGACTTCAATTAGAACTATTTTAAGTCTAGTGGCGGTAGAAGATTTGCATCTTGAACAATTAGATGTAAAAACGGCTTTTCTCCATGGGGATTTGGAGGAAGAGATTTATATGCAGCAGACACAAGGGTATGAGGTCAAAGGGAAGGAGAATTTGGTTTGCAGGTTGAAGAAGAGCTTGTATGGCCTGAAGCAAGCTCCAAGGCAGTGGTATTTAAAATTTGATAAGTTTATGACAGAACAAGGTTATGATAGATGTCATTCTGAACACTGTGTTTATTTCAAGAGGCTAGATAATGGAAGATATATTATCTTGTTATTGTATGTGGATGACATGCTTGTTGCAGGATCTAACATGCAGAATATAAATGTGCTCAAAAGAAAACTAGCTAAATCATTTGCGATGAAGGATTTGGGTGCTGCAAAGAAAATCCTTGGTATGAGAATAACAAGAGACAGGAAAAATCACAAATTGGCATTGTCTCAAGGTGAGTACATAGAAAAGGTGTTGCAGAGGTTTAGAATGCAGAATACAAAACCAGTCAGCACACCTTTGGCAATCCATTTCAAAATAAGCAAGCATATGTGTCCAGAGACACGGGAAGAGATAGATTACATGTCCAAGATTCCCTATTCATCAGCAGTTGGGAGCTTGATGTATGCCATGGTGTGCACAAGACCAGATATTGCACATGCAGTGGGAGTTGTGAGCAGGTATATGAATAATTAAGGTAAAGAGCATTGGAAAGCAGTATAGTGGATTCTCAGGTATTTGAGAGGTACCACTTCTCATGCATTATGTTTTGGAGGTTCAGACACTATTCTACAGGGATATGTTGATGCAGATATGGCTGGTGATAAAGACAGCAGGAGGAGCACCACAGGGTGTGTGTTCACTGTAGGTGGAACAGCAGTAAGTTTGATTTCAAAACTGCAATAGGTTGTTGCACTTTCAACAACGGAAGCAGAGTATGTTGCTGCTACAGAGGCTAGTAAGGAGATGATTTGGTTGCAGAGGTTCATGGAAGAATTGGGTAAGAAATAGGAGAATAGTAGGTTGTACAGTGACAGCCAGATTGACATTCATCTTGCAAAGAACTCAATCTTTCATTCAAGGAATAAACATATAGAACTCAAATACCACTTCCTAATATCTGTTCTATATGAAGAACTGTTAAAACTGGAAAAGATTCACACTATCCAGAATCCTGCAGACATGTTGACAAAGGGAGTAACCAGAGAGAAACTGAGTTCCTGCTCGGTTTTTGTTGGCCTTAAAGTATGAAGGTGAAAAGAAGAAATTTGCCAACACCAAGGTCTAGCCATTAGAGGAATTTTGGGGTCTAAAATGGGCCTCCTAAGGAAAATAATAAAATAATAGTTAAAATAATAAAATAATGGTTAAAATAATAAAATAATATTAATTAATTTTGGAGGAAGAAAGAAAAAAACTACTTTTTGTGTTCGTATTTTCGACATATCTCCCTGTGTTTTTACTCAAATTTCGATCGGGAGAGCTCGTTGGATGCGGAATTTGATTCCGCATCCAACGAGTACCCACACTGCATACTTTTGACGGACCCTGCTACCCCAAAAATAGTGTAGCGGGGGTAGCGGGGTCCGTCAAAAGTATGCAGTGTGGGTACTCATTGGATGTGGAATCAAATTCCGCATCCAACGAGCTCTCCCGATCGAAATTTGAGTAAAAACACAATGAGATATGTCGAAAATACGAACAAAAAAAGTAGTTTTTTTTAATGACAAATATGCCAATTCAACCATTATGGTTGAATTATTTTATTGAAATTCTATTGGTTCTTGAATTCCAACTCACAAAAACTTATTTTGGCACGTTTTCTTATAAGGCCCATTTTAGACCCCAAATTTCCTCTAATGAAGTGCAGCAGCGGTAGAGTTGCTATGACTAGTCACCATGAAGGCACATGAAAAAAATGTAATGGAGCGGTTTGCATGTAAATGGACATATGGCTGTAAGACCTGGTAAGGCATGCATACCCCTGGTAACTCATCGGTAAAGTCGGGAGATAGACCTAGGTGATAGGGGGGTGTATGTAAGATTCCTCGGTAAATACTTGAGGGGAGATGGTGATTACTCCAAGTCAAGTTTAAAGGGGGGATTGTTAGGGTTAACCTTGACTTGAGATCGAGTCAAAGGTGGTTAGGTCTAGCACATGGTTTGGGCACATGGTTTGTTGTATCCCATGGTATTGTCCCATAGTATTGCATGTGTTAACCTTGACTCAGGATTGAGTTAAAGGTGGTTAGGTCTAGCACATGGTTTGGGCACATGGTTTGTTGTAGCCCATGGTATTGTCCCATGGTATTGCATGTGATTAAGCCTTTATAAGGATTGAGGAGGCTCCATTGTAAATCGTACTGGATATGTGTATTGTATTGTACTGGATGTGGGCATTGTATTGTACTGGAAGAGAGACTGTGAGAGCGTGAAGAGGAAGTGCAGCGGTTTTGCTGCAAGGTGTATCCCTTCATCTTTCTAGACTACAATAAAAGGACTGGAAAATTTCTTTGTGGACGTAGCACATCGTTTGGGTGAACCACGTTATATCTGTGTCTCTTTGTACTATTATTGCTCTGTGGTCCTATTTTTCTAACATGTGTCATTAAGGGGGGATAGGCTCTAATGCCTCCTTCCTTCTCCTAATAGTGTCACTTTTGTAAATCCTTCAATCCTATCCCAAGTTGTTCTTAAGGGGGGGTGTTAGGATATTTAGACACTTAGGAGTTAGTTAAGATCAACTTGTGTAATATATCCTTTAGGTAAATCGTGTTTCTTTAGTATGCATTAGTATGCATTTGTAAATATTCTAATCCAAAGGTCACGATATGTTCTAGACATAGAGCGATCCAACGGTTCAACTTCTCTTAGATCATACCTACCCTTGATTTATGTCTTAACACCCAATTGATCCATGATCTCTATTTAAAGAGCATGGAGGGTCCTTGGCTAGTTGATCGATCATGAAAGCTCATTTGTAACTTTATTTCTTTTGCATAATAAATTGCTCCAAGTAGCTATTTGGCTGGGGCCATGGACTGTTTCCCTCTAGAGGGTTTTAACCACGTCAAAACATCGATGTGTTGATTTGTGATTTGTTTGTCTGAATGGTTGTTCTTGGAGTTCATTCTTTTGGGTGTACCTTGTGTACCCAAACAATTAGCATCCAAAATAGCACCAACTTTTAAAAAGGGACAAAAAAACACCATTAAAAGTGCCATCCCATGGAAAAGTGTCCACTTTGTCCAAAAAATGATGAAAAATACACGAAAAGTGATAGCAGATGCTAAAAAGGAAGCTAAAAGAGGCGTTAATCACAGGGTTTTGTTGTAGTGCAAGGACATATTATGAGACCATCTACTTGCATTGTCTATGAAACCAACATATCAAGGTGAGGTAGGATCCATCTAGAACAACCAAGGAAACAAACTTTGAGACTTGTGACAAGAACGATGTGAAATAGAAAATAAAAACTATGATACAAAGGTACTCATTATGAGCGACTTCAGGAATAAAACCTCTTGAGGTAGAGCCCATTGCAGGGATTCTTCAAGAGGTGGTCCTCAGATTCAGCAAGGATATATTCCCCTTTTCTGAGGCATCCATGGATGACATATGGGCCATACCACATGGAATCAAACTTTCCCTTTCCTAATTTATCATTGGCTTTGTCGTAGATAAGGACTAGGTCCCCCTTTCTAAAGGTGTGTAGGTGGACATGGGAGTCATAATGGGACTTCGACCAAGTCTTGGCTTCTTGAATCATTTCAAGAGCAGCACGATGGTCCTAATTGGTCTATTCAAGGATAAGTAGGAATTGTTCTAACAGTGAAGTATCAGGTAGAATTTCGATGACAAGGTGGAGTGACGGAATCTGGAATTCAATGGGAAGAACCGATTCCACACCATGGACTAAGTTAAATGGGGTAAACCCAGTGGCAGTTTTACGGATCTCTCCATCATTGCAAAAGTGGTATCGAGATAGATCAGGGGGATCTTCCATGGTCGAGGATGAGAAATGACTACAGGACCTAGAGACCGTATAAATGGTGTTATTAGTGTCCGAGGAAGAAGTCGGAGGGTGGATCTCCTTAAGGATAGTAATGTCGAACTCACAGGAGTGCATCCGAAGGTCACTAAGGAGTTACTAGTAATTAGACAAATTTGGGAAATGGTGTGAATAATGACCATATTGGCCACAAATTGTACATGAATGGTTGGTTCACTACGACATGTTCTTTATCGTAGGTATGGTTCATATGTTGACAATTGGAGCATTGTCGATCTTGCCATATAGTTCGCATGTGGTTGTGAAGGATAGGAAAATTGATACAATTTTTCATCACATTGCCTTGGACATTGCATGAATAAAATGTACGAGAATGACGTGGTTCTATTGTCACTTTGGGTGCCTTATCCCTAGTCTTCTTCGAAAGAGGGGGGGAAGGGGTAGATACAGGAGTAATCATTGGTGTACTAGGAGGTGGGTGTGATATTATCTAAATAGGATGGATTGGATTCAGCATGATTTGGGGGTTCGGGGGAGGGGTAGGTGGATCGAGCTACCACACAAAAATTCCCAAAGTGAAACCAGGAAGGTTGAGAGTAGCCATGAAAGACTTACTCACGATGTCAAAAGGTGAAAATAGAAAGGGAATCATGTGGATAGGGAGTGAACCCCAATATTTTCCTAAGGTTTGAGGTTGAGGTTATGACTGAGGTTGTGAGGAGGTCAGAATGCTACTAGATGTGATAGTGCACAAATTTGATATATTAATCGACGAAGGGGGAGGTGGTAAGGACAAAAAGGTGTTTGTCATAGGAGTGATGGAAAATAAGCGTTGGCCAAAATCAGATAGGGATGGAATGGACACGTTGTCAATAATAGTGTCGATAATTAGAAGGACATGATCCATTGTTTCTGGTCCCTTTGGATCATAATACATCAATTGGTCGATGGTCATGATCTTCCCGTCAATAGGGAACATCAAGTGTCAAAAGATGGTAGATGCAACGACTCGCATTCCATACATATAACTACGTGTAGGAGGAGGTTGTAATCGAGTTGGGTGTTGACAACCTCAATGTCAATCAACATTATCTTACCAGCTAACTCAATAGGGAAATTTGTGAGGACTCCCTTAGGGCTGAGCAACATGGCCATCGTAGGCACAAAGAGCAGTGGAAGAAGGTTGAAAGTTTGGGGATCCAATTTTATTCCAAACAAAGGTTAACATAACATAGGTGGAATCCCCCTCATCAATAATGCATCGATAAATAACCAAATTCTAAATCGTGATTGGAACTTGGAAGGAAACGGATGATGGCATCCAGCGTTCTCCTTGATTCAGGTAGAAGGTGATCAACCTAGAATCATAGGGATCGACGGAACCTAATACGGATAACAATGTTTTACTTTGTGAAGGACAGTTTTTGAGCACTTCCAGAGCGGACATGGCCAAGGGAGACTAATCCAAGTCATCAACTATACTATAGTTGGTCATAGCTCTGGCAGTAGCATTGTTCTCAATGTGACGTAAAGGGAACCATAGGACTTTGGCAGTCCCTTCCATAGGGTTTCTCAGCAAATGAAAAGACATATACATAGTGGTGGAGGTATATGTCACAGAGGGGTTGATGGTTTCCATGGTGGAGCCATATTGTTTTTATCAAGTTTGTAGGTGGACATCATACGATAACGTCATGAGGTGATGGACACCAGGATCAATGGGTTGAATCGCAGAAGTGGTTGTGGGAGTTTGAGGGACCAAGGGATAGGTTACAACCATTCCTTGGTGTGGTAGGGGGTTTTGGAGCACCATAGGTGAAGGACCTAGTGGTGCTAGGTTTGGTTGAGTTGGAGCAGTCCCATTGGGGTCATGTTGGATATCCATTTGGATTAAGTGGAGGACACGGTTTATATGAGGACATTAATGTGTGTAATGACAGTAAATGCAAGTATTGATTATTCAAGGAAACACAACGATTAAACATGATTGTTGCAGCTACTGAAACAAATGCATACAATGTAACATTCACACCACATAGCCAATTAACAAAACATCTAATTAACTTGGCGATCTATGTGGGAAGGCGGGCCCAGCCTTCGAACAGAGACACCAGAACTAACATAAGTTAAAGAACGGAGATATGAAGAATCTTGCTCCTTGTATTAAAATGGTGGAATGAAGGTACATTCTCGGTTACAGCTCACACAATAAAATATGATATTGTCCAACCCATGGCTTTGAGTATTTCCCTATACTTATACATCAACAATCATAACCCTCATACACTAATATCAGGCAGCCATGAATATCTATGATCTTCAAGCTTCCCTATTACATGCGTTGTTACAGCTATGGGAGGAACTAAAAAGAAGTAGGGAATATAGGAAATTCTATTGCCCGAGCCAGTAAATGAATAACATAACCAATTCAAGAGATGCCCTGATGATCTCAACTAACTTCAAGCATTGGCGTGCTATTGTAGCTAAGTCTATTGCAGCCATGTCTATCGCAGCCCGCATGGAATGATGACCCTTGG
This sequence comes from Pseudotsuga menziesii, assembly GCA_001517045.1. Classification (NCBI taxonomy): domain Eukaryota; kingdom Viridiplantae; phylum Streptophyta; class Pinopsida; order Pinales; family Pinaceae; genus Pseudotsuga; species Pseudotsuga menziesii. The sequence goes on along the minus strand of LPNX010636799.1, from coordinate 232,454 downwards.
TTGGATCCATGTGTAGAGACGGAACTGGCAGGTCACAACTGACAGTGAATGCTCATCTCCTATTTGGGCCACTCAGACTGCTACACCTGTACTTTCTCACAGCTTGCACTATCTTTGTAAAATCATAAAGAGTTAGCATAATTCAAGAAGCAAAGTCCTGATTATAGCAATCATAAGCATTAATAAGATAAAAAAAATAAATTAATCATACCTGTGAGGATTCAAGGTTCAAAGTGAGGAAAGAACATCTGTTTGGTACACAAAATGGAGCAAGACAAGATAAATAGGGCATAATGGATGTGGTTAAAAAGGGGCATTTTGGGACCTAACATCTCCCCCCAACTGCTATGTTGCATGTCCCCATGCAACAACCTCCACTAGTCTAAATCAAAGTCTGGAACTGTACCTCACTCATGGAGAGATGAAAATTTGTAGGAGGACTCAGGTGATTCCCTCCCATATAAATATCCATTATGGGAAACCCAATATTTCCAACACTGCCTTTCCTCTTCTTTTGTCAATTAAAAATCCTACCTATATGGTTTTGCTAGCTATCAAATTAGTGGAAATTTAAATTTAAGTCCCAACCAATTAGCTCCACATTTCCTCATACAGTCGACGTACCCATCAACCCTAGAGATATCATGTTTAAAATTCTTGAAGCAATAAGGGTCCCTTTTCTTAATTGATGAAAGGGAAGCCTACCACCTATGCTTAATTCCCTCCAAATCCAAACGTTTCTTCCTAGAAATATGCCTAACACGAGTGGAGATGACTTGCTCTTGAAGCTCAACCAACTGCTAAGTCTGGATAGCAGATTTAAGCCTCTGTTCTTGATGATTACAAATAAGGTGAGGGGATTGACGTTCACACCGAATCGAGAGATTAGAGTGAGATTCATTCTGAGAGATTGTTTGATATGAATCCTCCCATTGCACATGGTTGCTGACAAAAGAAGAAAAATCCCTCAACTTGACATCACCTAGGTGAGGAGAAGGATTTGAGTATCGGTCCAAGGGGAAAGCCATTTCATGTAAATAAAGCTCACACAAACGATTCTACTTGGTGAATCTACTTGTCATAAAAGTTTAGAAAAACTAGTTAGAAGATTCTACTTCGTAAGGTATTCCTTCTTTTAGTGCCTTCATATTAAACCAAGTGAACCGTTCATATAAAAATATAGGATAAGAAGGATATGGAGCTCTAGAGCTCATCAATTATTGGGAGAGAATGTACAGTTGGTATTTCTCCTTTTGCATGGACTTGAACTTCTTCAACTATTTCAATTCTTTCTGTACTTATTCCCAACAGAACTTCTGGAATACTATCTCTTCTATCCATCTTTCCCTCATTTCACTGATAGTATTCCTATGTTGAACAAGGGGAATCATTCCTTTCTGATGTCTATCCACCTCATTTTTCCATTTCTTTACTTCTATTCTCAGTCACTAAGATTTATTCTATCATACCTTGAATTCTTTCCTCACTTGCGTCCTTCTCCTCATCAGAATCTAAATTGACAAATTCTTGGGAAGATTGTGTCCTTATTACCCAATGTTTCAGCCTGATTGTTTTGGATCAGAAATGAAACAGCTTCCTCTTCTACCAGTGACCCAATAGCTTCTTCCTGCAAGTGTACTTCTGCAATCAATTCTGAGGATGTTGGTACTTGTGTAACAACAACTTCTTCCTGAAACCCCTTTTTGTCAACTCCAACAGCCAATGGTGATGATGTTGGTTCTTTTTTGACAACATCTTCCTATGTTCCAATCTCAACATCTTCTTGAGTCTCAGCTGTAACTTCTTGATTCTTGGTTGTGGCTTCAACAAGGAATTGCAGAGATGTTGGTTCTTATGTAACAACTTCCTATTATTCCTGTTCTTACAGTTCCTATGACAACTTGGGTTTCTCTTCAATTACTTCCATATCCCATGAAATATGAGAATGGTCCTCGAGTATCTCTACGTCCCCAGATAGATGATACTTGTCCTCAAATATCTCAGTGTCCGTTGATGGCTGGGACTGCAGCTATTCATCTTCTCCTAGCTACAAATTAGGGATTATGTCCACCTCAAGGTCAATTGTCCCTAGTTGGATGGGAGTCTCAGCAAGGTTTCCTAAGGATGATGGTTCTTGTGTGACAACATCTTGATCAACTTCAACATTTTCCTATTGCTGAAGTTCTCCCTCCACAAGTTCTGTGTCCTGACATTGTTCTAGGGTCATAGTAAAAAATCCTAAGTTCATGTCAGGGATTGTATCGACCTTTGGCTTGCTCACTTCCAGTTGAGTAGAAACTTCAACAAACATTTCCAGGGTTGTTGGTTCTTGTGTAACAACACCCTGTGGTAGAGACTGTAATCGATCACATTCCCCTACCTCTACATCAGGGATCATTTCCACTTCTGTTTCTTTTTCATACCTCAATTCCCCTGTATATTTTCCTTTCTCTTCTCTGACTACTTGTGTGGGTTTTTGTGCCACAAATGCATGCACTATGACTTTGTATCCTGATTGACTAAATATTTCTCCACACTCAAGGAAAACTAAATTTTCCAATTCTTCCCCTTCCTCAACCAGAAGTGATCCTTCGACCCGATCTACAGCTCCTACCAATGTGTGCAATCTCCTTTCCACCTGTTTCTTGCATGTTTCCTTCCATATTTCAACTTACTTATGAAATACTTGCACCTCTTCCTTCAACAAACCATTTTCAAACAAAAGTCCTTCAATTTGAGGTTCCTCTGCAACATGTTCTTGTGGGGAAGCATTTGTCTTGGGTCTCAACATGGCAAATTCAATGTTTTCTTCGATGTTGGCCCATTTCTCCTGTGATGCTTCTGCTACTACGACAGATCTGGTTCTCCTTCTTCTTACTTGTTGCGATGCTTGTACTTCCTCCTTTGATCTTCTTCTCTTCCTTTGTGGTAGAGGGGCTTCTAATTCTATCGCTGATGTAGAAGGAATGTTTCTTATTCCAGCATCTTCTCTAGTCTCTGCCATCTCTATTTCCTTCCAATAAGAGTCCCCATCCATTCCAAATAATATTCAATGGTAAGAACCTCTACATTTCCTTCTGTCATCATAGCTCCTACAAATTCAGCTTCAACTGTCACAGCATCCAATGCTACTCCAACTTTAGCTTCAGCTTCTGCTGCTGGAGCTCCCAAATTCTATATCCCCTCTGTAGCATTTATTTTTGCTAGATCCTCACCTAATTCTTCTTCTTGGTTATTTGATTATGTCTCGTCTTCTTCTTCCTTATTTTCTGATTCTGCCTCATCTTCCCCCCCCCCCCAACTGAATTCGAGGGACTTTGGTCCTCCTTCTCTTCTACCAATCCCCCCAATTATGTTGGTTCCTCCTCTTCTTCTTGTATTTGAACACCCCACAAGAGTGCAGGTGCTTCAAATTCCTGCTTGATTGGGACACCAGACAAAAGTACAGGTCCCTGGTTTATTTGAGGTTGACCAGTAAACTGTTCCCAGGTTTGGTTTCTCTGAGCTAAGGCCCTTAAGATGAGCAGTTTGATCGGGTTGTGGTGGGTGAGGGATGAATATGGGTGGTGGGATGATCTCACAAACCTCTCCATATGATGTAGGTCTTTAAATAGATAAAAGGGAATATTGAGTAAAGCCCTATGGCATAAATGAGACAGTAAAGGGATCTCATACAAATACACAGTTTTATATCTACCTTCACATGTAATTTACTTCTTCAAGAAGACCACCACTTCATTCCAAGGGGGATGCAATAATTGTAATGCTATGCCCCTCTTCGCTTGGCAGACCTGTTGACTAGCTAGCAGAAACTCCCGCATTACATCAGCATTGCGGGTTCTTCTTCCAAACCGGGCTCTTCCACTTTGAGGAAGGCCCGTGACCTCTGCTACAATCTCCTCGGTAACTTCTATATGTAAACTCCTGACCTCTGAATGGGTTTTTGTGAGATTTAGAGCAAACTGCAAAATTGTTTCTCGATGAAAACCACTTAATCGTTGGAAAAACTTAGTCCAGCCAACAACTTTAAAGATGGAAAAAACCTCAGCATTTCTACGCAATTCCTACATGTTTGTAGGTTCGTGTCGAGCCGGGATACCCATGGTTCTTCTCTTTATGAATGTTGGTATCAGCTCAGTAATTTACAGGCCCATTAATGGAGATTACAGCATAGGGTCATGCATGAGCAGCTGATGCTGGGGTTGGGAAAATCAGGAAAGTTAAGACAGTCATAAGCAAGGAATCATTGATAAGACTTGGCCCCAAATTAAAAAAAAAATGACGGTCGTAATATAAGCTTAAGTACCCATTAGATCGTGCAGATGGACAGTTAAGGAAGCGTGGGTATAATGATAGCTATAAAAAGGAGAGCATGATTAATTTTGTCAAATATAAATTAATGCTTAATCATGTAAATAATCAAAACCATACCTTAGAAATTATGCAATGATCTGTGACTTCTCAAGATAACACAGCATGTCAAATTCTTCCATCAAATTGAAACATGACTGCGCACGTGTTGCAATGATCTTCCTTCCAGCGAACCAAAAACTGTCTTTTCAACACTGACCGAAACATAATTGAAGTTGTGAGGTGAGTCAAAATCAATGAAATTATCAGTGGCAGAAATCCTTGACAAATCTAGAGGAGTCGCAACCCTTCTATGAATAAATATAAAGGATTCATAGCCATGAAAGATAGGAAATCTATTGGAATTTGGTGGAGTCGCATCCACGAGAAATAGGAAAAATATGCTAAAATTGGCGGAGTTGTAACTGTGTGGAATGGGAAAATAGGTAGGTTTTTATGGAGTCACAGCTGCGTGGAAAGGGAAAATAGGCATATTTTTACGGAGTTGCAGCTGTGCATAACAGGAAAAAGGCATATTTTTACAAAGTCGCACCTGCACGGAATGGGAAAATAGGATTATTTTTACGGAGTCGCAGCTACGGGGAATGGGAAAATAGGTAGATTTTTACAGAGTCATAGATGTGTAGAACGGGAAAAATAGGCAGATTTTTACAGAGTCGCAGCTACGCAGAACGGGAAAATAGGAAGTTTTTTACGGATTTGAAGTTGCACAGAATGGGAAAAATGGGAAAATCTTACAGAGTCACAGCTATGCGGAACTATTCATCATTCGAATTCTTTTCTTCTTTATGGAGATTTTTCCAAAGCAGGAAATTAGAATAGGGGTTCACAGTCATCAGGCCCAGTTATGACCATTGCTCCTTAAGTCAATTCCTGCACAGATTCTTTTAAAAAAAATGATCAAGCGTAAAAGAAAACAAAGCAAAAAAAAGAAATAAAAAAATTAGCAAACATCAGTTTATTTATTTACAAAAATTTATTTTATGTGGAAATCATAGTGACTTTCTAAAGATTGACAGGGGTAGAGAAATATTCCTTCCCTTGCACTAACTAGTATCCGGGATCAGCTGTAACCTATGAAATAAAGTGTCCCTTGAGATTGGCACGTGGTACAGTCGTAGCCTATGACCATTATCAAATAATGGTGTATGGTTTTCGTCAATGGTGAATAGGCGGATTGTACCATTATCAAACACTCTGTCTATCTCATATGGACCCAACCATCTTTTGTGTAGCTTACCTTTGAAGTCCCTTTTGAATCTTGAATCGTATAATAATTCCCAGTCTCCCTCATAGAATACTTTATTCTTGATGAACCGGTCATGCCAATTGGACCACTGCTACTAAATCAATGTTGTTTGATCCACTATAGCTATACATTTTACATCATGTTCATTTAATTGATTCAGTCTACTCCTCTGTGCCTCTGTTACATCCAAGTTTACATCCATGGCCATCCTCAAAGTCTTGATTTCAAATTCGATAGGGAAGAAACACTCTTACCATACACCAAGTCATAGGGGGAGAAACCTGTAGTATTGCGCCAAGTAGTGCGATATTCCCGTAGTGCTTCTGGAATCCTGTCAGCCTAGTCTCTGCGATGGCTTCTATTGTTTTAGTAAGGATATCTTCAATGACTTTATTGGTACTTTCCACCTGGCCATTCTCCTGGGTATGGTAAGGTGAATTTATCCTATGCTGAATATGGTACTTCTGTATAAAAGCTTCAAATTTGTGTGACACAAACTGCGGTCCTTCATCTGTGATTATTTCTTTGAGTACTCTAAAATGAGTAAATATCTCCTTGTACGGGAAGTCTATTACAGACTGGTCATTGGATTTCACCAAAGCCTCCATCCATTTCATCATGTAGTCAGTGCAAACTAAAATGTAGGATTTCTACTTCGAGGAAGGGTTGATAGGCCCAACAAAATCTAAGGCCTATCTGTCAAAGGGTTCAACCACCAATTTTGGTTGGAGAGGCATTTCATCCAATCTGTTAGGCTGGCCCATTCTTTGAAATTTGTCACAATCCTGGACATACTTTTTTGCATCCCTCAAAACTATGGGTCAATAATAGCCCATTCTTAACACCTTATGACCCATCCTTTTATCTGCAAAATGTCCCCCACATGGCTCATCATGACAGGCGTTCAAGATATGGAAGATTTCATCCTCCCTTACACATATTCTGATCTCAAGATCAGGGCCTGTGTAGAAAATATGGACATCTATCCAGCAATACCTGGCACTTTGTTGGATAATCTTTCTTTTCTCTCTTTTTGACAAATGTGCCAAAAGCTTTCCTGCAACCAAGTAGTTAGAAACATATGCATACCAATGGGGAATGAGTTGAAACCACAAATAGATGTTCATCTGGGAAAGAATATTCAACTGGTAGGTTGTCATCACTGTTAGTAAAATGAGATAAAAAATCAATAACAACATTTTCTTTCACAGTTCTGTCAATATTGGTAATACCGAACTCCTATAACAGTAACAGCCGTTTAGTTATCCTGGCATTTGTAACTGGTTTGTTCATTAAATACCTGATGGCTGAGTGGTTAGTCTATATGAAGGTGGGATATCCAGTGATGTAGTGCTTGAATTTGTTAATGGAGTAGACAATGGCTAAAAAATATTTCTCTTTAACAGTGTAATTGAGTTCAGCAAGAGCCAATTTTTTACTGATGTAGTAAATTGCATATGGTGTTTGACCATCCTATTGTCCTAACATTGCTCCAATGGAAGTGTCAGAGGCATCTGAGGAAATGTGAAAAGGCAGAGCCCAATTGGGACCCCTTAAGATAGGATTTGTAACCAACCTCTTCTTAAGTTCAGTGAACATTGTCTGGCATGCATCATTCCAAATAAATTGTACATCCTTCATAAATAAGGTAAATAAAGCAGAAGCTATTTTGAAAACAAATTCCATGAATCTTCTATAATAACTAGCATGCCCTAAAAAGCTACGTACTTATTTATGTGTTCCAAGAGTGGGTATATTTTCAATTACCCTAATTTTGAATGGATCTACCTAGATACCATCAGCAGAGATAAAATGTCCCAACATTACACCCTCACTCATCATCATATGGCACTTTTCAGTTCCCAAAGATAGTTGGGTTTGCTCACAGCATGTTAAAACCTTCTCTAGGTTTTTCAGTGCCTCCTCAAAGTTACTTCCATACGGGTTAAATTCATCCATGAAAGTATCCATACTATCATTGACCATATCTGAAAAGATGTCAATCACACCTCTCTAAAAGGTGGCTGGTGCGTTGCACAAACCGAAGGGGAGTACCCTATATGCGAAGGTACCTCAGGGATAGGTGAAGGTGGTCTTGTCTTGGTCCTTAGGAGCAATCTGGATTTCATTGTACCCAATAAACCCATCTAGAAAGGAGAAGAACTTCTTCCCAGACAAGGTGTCAAGCACCTGATCGATGAAAGGCAGAGGAAAGTGGTCTTTCTATGTCACCTTGTTTAATTCTCTGTAATCCACATAGACTCTCCATTTCCCATTATTCTTGGGTACTGTCACAAGTGGAGAAACCCACTCACTATCTAAAATCAGCTATATAAACCCTGCTTCCAAGATTTTTTGAATTTCCTCCTTCACTATGTCCCTAACATTGGGGTTCATCCTTCGTTGTGGCTGGCACACAGGCCGGGAGTCACTCTTGATATAAATATGGTGGGTGCACAAATTAAAATGGATACCCTTCATATCCCTATACTCCCAGGAAAATTCCCCCTTATTCCTTTTCAACAGAGTGATCAAGCATCCCTATTCATCAGAAGCGAGACTGAATTGATGTTCAGTGTTTTTCCCGGCTCTATCTCAACTAGAACACTTTTTGAATTTTTCAGCACTAGAATTATGTGGGTTCCATTGACTAATGTATCCTATGTGAGATTTTATTTCTCTCCTTCACCTAGAGTACTGTTCAGGATCTGATAAACTTGTTTGTTGACAGAAGTGGGCTCACTGATGAAACTATTAATGGCATCTTCTTTTGTTTCATCCTTGAACATCAAGGCCTTCCCTATTGTTAATAATGGTTGAACTCCCTCATGTTCCTCTAGCTCCATCCATAACAGAGTTTCAACTTCTAGACTAGTTCGATCTAGAGGATACAAGGTCAGGTTTTTTGTTTCTGTCCCATATGAGATGGTCATAGACCCTAACTGATAGTTGATGCAAGCAACTATTGTGGCTAACTAGGGTCTTCCTAGTATCAATGGATTTCCCCCTAGCTAAGACTTGGGTTGTAAAACTAAGAAGTCAGCAGGGTACTCCCATGAGTCAACTAAGACAATGAGGTCATCCAAGACTCCCTCGAGTTTGATAGTGGACCTGTTAGCTAGTTATAAAATGGTAGGGGTTGGCCGAATATTGGTGAGCCCAAGTTTTCGTATAGTTTCTATGGTCATAACGTTAATGGCTACACCTAGATCTACCAACACATTCAGTATCTATGTGTTCCCAATATGCACTGTGACAGTGGGGTTCCTAGGATCATCATATTTAGCCAGGAGAGTTTTTCCCATTATCAATTCAGATAGTTTCCCTAAAACTTGCATAGTGGGAGGATCCCTAGGTTTTCTACCTGGTTTTCTTACACACAGGTCCCAGACTATTTTGGCGTAAATAGGAACATCATGGAGGGCCTGCAATAGTGTAATTTTGACATACAAATTTTTCAACTCTCCTAGGAGGTTAAACTGGGGTTGTTCCACTGCTCTTTGTAGTGTCAGTCTTTCAAGATATGGTGGTTCTCTAATCAATTGTGTAAACTGCGTTTCAATAGTTGTTTCTCTGTTTGTTTCAGCCAGTGTCTCGATAGGACTTTCAGCATCCTCAATAAGAGGGATTATATGTGGGATGAGTGATGTTGATTCATCCTTTCTTCAGACACAGAGGATGGAACATCCTCGATGACGAAAGGATCCACTACTCTCCCTGATCGTAAGCATATGTCATTACATGGAACTGGAGTGATGGATTAAGTGGGCATGTTCATAGTCTCAAACTAGTGGGATGCTTTATTATTTGGGTTGGGGTTAGGTTGAGCTGGAAGTTGTGGTCAGATAGGCATATTAGGTGCAGCACTATTCTAGAGTTGCAACTGCAGTTGCTGATACTACTGGTATGGCTGACGATATTGTTGAGGAGGGTATTGTTGGTGAGGAAACTGTTGATGTGGAAACTGTTGAGGAGACTAGTTATGAGGAAACTTGTTTCTGGATGGAATTTCCTCCACCTAGGAGACCAAGGATTCTGTTGGTTTGGTGTTTGTGTCCAAGGGTTCCAGGAGTTGAAATTCTGCATAGGAGGTTGAGAAGGGTGCCATTGATGGTTGGAATAAGGGGAAGGTAATTGTGTATTCATGTGATACATATTATTACAATTATTCATATTGTTCAAAAATGGAAATGAGTCTGGATTCATACCTTGGGTTCGAGGTTGTCAAGGCTTCTTCTAGGAAATGAAGTAGGTTGGTTCCACGTTCATAGTTGATTCCTGTAGAACTTCCTTCACTTGAGGTAGTGAAGGGCACTCCTTTATATCATGGTTCAGTTCACAGAGCTAGCAAACTTCCACCTTGTCAAGTGGGAACTCCTTCAGGGGATGCTTCTTCCTGCATCTGGGGAAGAATACACCGAGTGTTAGATCTTCTACTACTTTCTTCTGCTACACCTTCAGGACATCTATTTGTAAGGAGATGGAGCTCATCATATATGTTTTGAAGTTCTCAAGAAGGTTGCCTATTTATTCTCAAGTGTCTCCTCCATTGGATGAATTATATGTTCTATCGAAGGAATCTCATTCCAATTTGTCCCATTTGTTGGTCCTAGAGGATCCTCTGGAATACCTTCTGCATAATTCAATAATTTTTTCAAAATATTCCTTCGAGATATCCCCCTTTCCCATCAAGTTCAACATACCTAGGTAGTATTCCCTATTCCCACAAAGTAGGATTATCTTGAGCACATCTAGCCCCATATTAGTCTGTCCAGCCCTCTGCACATTGTACATGAGCCTTTCAACAAAATATTACAAACTTTCTTCATCCTTTTGTAATATTGAACAACTCTTCTCTTTTATCTTTAGTGTTGCAGTACTCCTAGTATTTCTCCAGGAACACCTGTTTCACTTAATCCCAAGTGGTGACAGTTTCACCACCCAGGCTCATGAACCAATGTAGAGCATTATCCTTCAAAGTGGCAGGAAACATTTTTAACTTCTGCTGATTGGAAGTGTAGTCGTAGCTCCTATTAACACTCTGTTTTAACAGTTGATTTGAGGGCTTGATAGAGGTTCGATAAGGGTCCCAACCCCTCGAATCTCATGTGACTGTCCTTCAACGATGGAAATGGAAAGTGTATTGTGACATTGGGCGCGATCCATATTCAAGGGCTGTGATCAATCAGCGGTAGATTAATGGTTCCAAATCATTTTGTGCAGGAAAACATGCGTGGTCCAAGCATTTTCCCCTGGATCGTGAAACTTGTTAGAGAGTGGAAGCCTTCGATGGTTAAGATGAGGCCTAGGGTAGATCTACGGCTTGCAGCAATTTTGCAACCCATACTTGCATGGATAAAACCACAATCCCAAATCGCAAAAAGGTGTGGAGGAGAAAAGAATCAACGACCGTGATAAAAGCTAAGACAGATCTGCGTCTAAGGTTCATTTCATAGAACGAAACTGCACAGATGAATAGTTGATCCCTCTGTTGCAAAAATGGCGGGGCCCACTCCAATCGACGGTTGCATGAGAAGCCGATATTGATCGATGGAAAAGAATGTGTCGCGGACCATAGCTACCTACAATGGTCAAAAAGAAAAGATTGGTGGCAGAATGAACGAGACGTGAATGACAAAAGCGAAAGGTTCCTTTGATCAGACGGCTAAGAAATATTTCCAAGGTGTGGATCTCTCATATTGCATGGAAATGATAGTAGAGGGGGTGTTCACACCTGTAATCTACCTCATGACATATTGGATGATTCCTTCAAAGGAATTCGAGATACGCCTAAGGTGGAAGTCTCATCCAGTGGCACATTTTCCTAGGAGGCAAGCGTGGCACATGGTTCGTTTCAGAGGAGAACCGTGGAAGAGATAGAGTTTTGGTTTGCTGAGGCGACAAACCCAACGTTTTCACAAGACCGAGGGATGCTGCAGACTAAAACAACTCGACACCACCATCAAGGTGACGGAAAGAGCAGGGGATGATCAAATCCGCAACCCTTAGGACCATCTTGGCAGCCACACAAAACTGATTCGAAATCTTAACCATGCCGTATAATATGATTGAACATCAGGAGGGAAAAATCCCCGCTCTAGAGCCACACATGCCACCATCACCACCACCTCAAAGAGGCAGCTCTTCCCGAAGCCATTCCTTCTCGCGCTATATAACACCACCTTCTGTAGATCTTTGAGACACAGAATTGTGTAGATGGTAAGATTTATATGAGGTTGAGTCCTAAGCAGTGTCAAATATTTTCACAGATGACCATGACAGTGTGGTTCGAAAAATTAGTTCGATAGGGAGTACTCTTGGTAGGAAGGCCCAAAAATATGTGTTCTGGTTGTCCATGCCATAACACTTTCAACCACAAGGGCACAGATGTTAGATACCAAGAGGGATTCACCCACTTCTACACCACCCAGTCTATAGGTATACGGTGCATGGGTTTGGACATACTAGCAACGTCCCTTCGGCACTCTCGATTGCAGTCCTAACCTCCGAAGTCCCAGCTCGCAGTGGTGGTAGAGCTGTTGGAGCAAAATCTCATGCTAGGACCAGGTGGGTCCAAAGCCTCCGATGCCATTCCTGGGGATTCCATTTGGATTCTTAGTCACAGGAAAAGAGAGAGATAGGTTCACATCCACCTACATGGCCCACAGGAAGATCCTCCTCGTGGGAGGAAGAGGATAGTACAAGGATGATAAGCTTCTTAAGTCACTTATCATCACCTAGTGTTTGGCCACCCTTTTTCTAACCTCCTTCTATAACAGTCTTATCGAATAAAGGATGAGTTTGGGAGAATGGTAGAGGTGAGGATTTGGGCCTTCTTGTCAGCCTCTGATCGGCAGCCTCTAGCTAGACAAGGAGACCCAAAATGGGTCTAGGGAAGCCTATGCAGGTAATCAATTGTCAGCACGCCGCACGGGAGCCGTCTTCATGAAGCAAGGTGGTGCGAGACTCTGCGATGTTAGCCTGAGTTACTACACGTCGCATATCCATGATGCTTGTTTATGATTGTAAAATCGTGGCGATAGTCCACTCTTTGCTCTATTAACGCTGGATGGTGACTTGTAACAATTTTTGATTCTGTAGTCTCAGCATTAGGATTGTATAAAAATGCTCTTGATAGAGGGAGAAAAGGGTTTGAAAATTGGATTGGGAAACAATCCTCAAGCTAAGGTTCCCATTTGTAAAACTCATCACTTGTGTATGAATAAATTGCAGTGAAGGATTGTCATTCACAGCTGAGATTCTTGTGTTATTGTTTTTCCCAATAAGTGATTTCTTTTACATGTGAATGTGTTTTCTGTTCCCACTCCATTTTGTTTATTGCTTTCATGCTTGCGACTTAGGGTATAGTGGTGCAGAATTCATACTTGTTATGTTCTGGCCACTGTTACAAGCATTGAACAATGGTTCTTCTAAATTCATATGGAATTCATCTTGTCGGTGCTCCATATGATGGACTGTCCCTCCTTGTCTTCTGAAACGCCCGCTTAAATCTCCTGATTGGGAAATCAGTGCCTATCTTGCCACCGCTTGCAATTTTACGTCACTCTTCCACCAATAGCCGATCCTTATGCAGGTTTTGACTCCATTTACCCATGGCCCTTCATCCCCTCGATAACCCCCCCGTGCACCTTTCTTGACATACTTTTCCCCATTCAGGATCCTAGCCCCCTAATTACGACGATTGAAAATCCTATGCGGAGCAGTCTCAAGTGACACACAAGACTGACAACCTTATGTGGAGATGCTCCAATGAAGAACGAGAGATCCCTCTCTGACCACGTAGGGTTGGAGGCGCGGCTAAAGTGGTTCTGTTGTTACACGGAGGTGGGCCTTTCCTCAACCTTGGGCTCATTTCCGGTGCTAACAGCTAGGACAAAGGATTTCAAAACTCAAAGAGGAATTCATCAGGATCCTCTATGACCTTTCCATGAAACGAGGTAATACTAATGGTGATATGTTTTTCATGGGGGATTGTACAGCTAGTTGTTGAATGGAAACTGGAGTGTAGCAACTATCCCTTCCTATGGGGAATCACCATCATTGTGATGGTTATCCCCCATCTCTTCTTCAGGGTCTTTCAGTTCACATCTGTTATTCATATTTTCCTCTGCTCTCTGCTCTCTTTGCTTCCTCTAATCATACCGCTTCTGATGAAACTGTGTCCACTAATCCTTTGTCACCTCCTTCCCATTAATGTGATAAATCATGTCTCAATTAGCTACTCCCACAGCGCTAACTCTTTCTTCCTCTGCAGGGACACCTAAGGGTGTCGTAGCTCCTCATGTGTTCTCCATTGTGGAAATTGATGCTTCCACCCTGGGGGTAATTCAACTTCTTCTGACAGAGGATACTTGATGGCGAGCCCCAGTAGAGGAATTATCTCTGGAAACTAGATCATCAATGAATGTTATTCTTCCCAATGTCGGATTGCTACCATTACCTTGACCACCTGTAATGTTAGTATTATGGGGAGTTTTGGGGGTTCTGGGAATATCATGTTGTACTCTCCTCATATTCATGCAACCCAAAACATGCAAACTTAAAGACTGAAGAAAAATGAATTGATGCAACTACTATGGTGTCTAATAATTACCTTCACTGACAACGACACCAAAATTTTGGTCACTCTATATGTTAGTTCATTAAAACCATCATGAAGAATGCTCAATATAAATTATCAACCCAAGGAAGTCTTTTTATTTCAAAGATAACTCACACTGTCTGTGCTTAAACACTAAGTAGTTGATGACTGAATAAATTGTCCTACTTATCTATTTAGTCAAACTCCTCCCATAATTAAACTGATCATATTTCCTATCCAAGAATTCATAATTTCAATCACTTCCTACCACTTCAATCCAGCAATGAATAATTCATGAAATAAATATCTAGACTTACTTTTACAGAAACTTGAATCCTAATTTACCAGACCATATGAAGACCCATTGTGACTAGTTAATCCAAGTTTAATCTAGGAATAATAAATAACAAAAATTGAATCAACAGCTCTCTATAGTCTACCTAAATTAGAAAACCTGAGCAGAACAAGTAATTGGAAGGAACTAAGGAAGAGCTTGACTATTACAGCTATCACACACATGCATAAAGGAAATTAACCTACACCATCGATTGTCACACCACACTGCTACAGCTTAAAGGAAATGCAAGTACTAAGTATTCAAGGAAAAACAACGATTAAACTTGACTATTGCAGCTATTGAAACAAATGCATACAATGTAACATCCACACCACACAGATAATTAACAAAAAATCTAGTTAACTTGGCGATCTATGTGGAAAGGTTGGCCCAGCCTTCGAACAGAGATGTCGGAACTAACACAAGTTAAAGCATAGAGATCTAAAAAATCCTGCTCCTTGTATTAAAATGGTGGAATGAAGGTACAGTCTCTGTTACAGCTCACACAATAAAATTTGATATTGTCCAACCCTTGGCTCCGAGTATTTCCCCATACTTATACATCAACAATCACAACCGTCATCCACTAATATCAGGTAGCCATGAAGATCTACGATCTTTAGGATGCCCTGTTACATGCGTTGTTACACCTGTGGGAGGAATTAAACAGAAGCAAGGAATATAGGAAATTTTGTTGCCCGAGCCAGTAAATGAATAACAGAACCAATTCAAGAGATGCTCTGATGATTGAAGCTAACTTCAAGCAGTGGCACGTTGTTGTAGCTAAGTCTATTGCAGCCATGTCTGTCGCAGCCCACGTGGAATGATGACCCTTGGTTGGATCCGCGTGTAGAAATGGAACTGGAAGGTCACAAGTGACAATGAACGCTCATGTCCTCTTTGGGCCACTCAGATTGCTACACCTATAATTTCTCACAGCTTGCATTATCTTTGTAAAATCATAAAGAGTTAGCATAATTCAAGAAGCAAAATCTTGATTATAGCAATCATAAGCATTAATAAGATAAAACAATAATTAATCATACCTATGAGGATTCAGGGCTCAAAGTGAGGAAAGAACGTCTGTTTGGTACGTAAAATTGAGCAAGACAAGATAAAAAGGGCATAATGGATGTGGTTAAAAAGGGGCATTTTGGGACCCAACAGATATCAATCTGAGTCAGACTCAAAGGTTGTATGTGGCTCCGAAGGTTGTGAATGATGTCAAATATGGATCCGACGGTGACAGTTCAAGGAAGCGAAATGGGGGGGATTCCCTCTAAGCCTATGCAATAGCATGGTGGAGCTATGGTGATGTAATGGATTGTTTTGAAATGGATGAAAACTTAAGAGTATCAACCACACGCTCAAAAACCCAACTACAGTCAAGTGTGTAGAAGGAGAGCGTACAAATGGTGGCTCATAGGCCAACAACAATATCTAAAACCGAACTACAATAGTGGGTCACAACAAAGTGGCTAGAAATACAACAAGCAACACTATCTAGAAATAAAATGACGGTCTAAACTATGGGATAAAAGTACTAGCAAATTCCTAACTATAAGATGGAATCTCTTCACAAATCATATCCTCAGCAGGGTGATGAAATCCCAGTCAGAAAATATAAAATGGAAGAACAATAGGCTAGAGAGAATCCCACTACCAAGAAGTACCTCCAGGTAAAATACCCCTAGAAAGAATGGAAACTAGGCTACCTTGCTCATGACATGCCCGAGATGGTTTCCTGGCACTTTATCCCTTTGGCCCTCGAGACCTAGTATACTATGGCATGCATGAGGAATACTATGAAGGGTTATCCTTCGATACAAGATTGATTGCGGTATTCCACCCTAAATTCCGAAACCCCTTTGTTGTGTCTTACTCATGCAGAACACCCCCCCAATAGACTCGCCGTGACTGTGTCAAGAAGTACAAGATCATTTTGGTCCCCTAATGGACAACACCTATGTCTCAAGATGTGAGTGACAAAGGGGTGTTGTTTGGATGCCTATCCCGAAAGTCCTAACTTAGCTAAAATATTTTTTTGGCCCTCAAATGAGGTTACAATGTTGGTTGTATTAAGTTAGTTTTTAGGATAGCCTGGGGTCACGAACCAAGCGTTTTATCTTTACGGTGTGAAATGTGTGTAAATGATGTGTAAAAGCTAGAACAATCCTATGACGAAGATGCAACAAAATCACTAACAAGATGCAAATAAAATGCATATAAATAGAAATAAATGACAGTAAATATCATGCAAAATCACAACTAATTCTGCCAGAACAAAAAATAAACACAAGTAAATGAATGTCTAAGGAACTTACCAAGGTGTAGGAAACACACAGGGGGTTTCGACTACCAATATCAACTCAAGAATCTCACATACAAGGAAAAGAGGACCTCAAAACAAAGCAAGGGGCTATAATGGATCAAATCTAGACAGAAACGGGTTAGGAAGGGGTGAAACAAAAACAGGGGGTCTAGAACAAGGATCTCAAGCACCAAAAAGGACTAAGAAAATACAGGTCGCACCTTTCGATGGAATAAGCATGATTGGGGTCACATATAAATGGGAAACAATCGTGATCAGGGTAGAAAAAAAGTTGAAAGACTCAGGTCGTGCAAAATAGAGGATTAAGTGCAACAGGTCACACAAAACGGAGTCATAGTAGCGACTGGGGTCGCTCTGAAAGATGGGACATGTGCGATCTAGATTTCTGGGCCAGGTCGCACTTATCAGGGAAAAAGGAACGACCTGGGTCATGCTTATCAGGATAAAAGGTGCGACTAGGTCGCAACTTTTGATCGAACAAGTGGGACTCAGATGTAATTGGAATTTTTTTGAAAAATGGCTGTCGACTAGGGCGGGGGGGGGGGGGGCAGGAACTAAGGAAACACTTGTTCAGATCTATCGGGAGTGGGTCATATCTGTGACGGCTACAGAAAACAAAGGATAACAAACCAATAGAAATTCCTACAAAAACAAATATCCGTATGGGTCGACCGAGTGGAGTCTCCAAAACTGTAGTGGTGATTTCTCCCCAACTACGTGCAAAAGTACCAACCCTAGATAATGCATATCATAGGGTATATTTCAACAATAATAACTGGAAGGAAAACAACAATAACAATATTTATTATGTTTTTCAAATATATAATACTAATTAATGCATAACAAGAACAAAAAATACATTTTCTCTGAAATATGGGCCACTGTAAGGTTGTTAAGGTCAAACTGGAGGAAATAATGGTGGGAATATGATGTATGATTATGGATTAGACCATAGAGAGCTTGGCGAACCATTTTTAGTGTTAACACTTTAGCAAGTGACTCTATGGTCTGAGAGTAATATAATATGATCATAACATGTGACAATTATTCTAAGTATAATGTGATATGATAGATAAATAAATTTAACACATATAGACCATGCAAAAATATAATATATAAAGAGATAAGAAATAAAGAGATAATGAGAAAAATAGAATTTTAATTTCCCATACAAATGACTAGATGAACTCAAGTTATAAAGTTGCAGTTATAAAGATTCAGTTAAATATGTTGCCTCAATCAGTGCTTCAGTTAAAGGATCAGTGGAAATATTAATGTATGAAATCAGTTATGTAAAGAAGATCTCAATGTCCATCAATCAACATGGTTCAGTTAATAATAATTAACTAAGTATTAGAGAAATATGGACTAGTTACCTAACATGTTAACACTTTAGTTAAACTAAAAGATGATAGTTAATTTAATCTAAATAATTCAATTCGATTATAACGCGCTCACATGATGACACTTGAGTTAAATCACTATGACACTTATTTTATCCTGTTAACTAATTGTACATATTGTCAGTTAGATGGTGATTTCACTCTAGAGGTTGTTCATCCCATTAAATGTCAAAGATTAAAGGAATGGTGCATTAGTTATGCATGATTAAATTTCCTATATACCGTATTAATTATTCATGAAGGAAATTCAAGATTACAATGCATGGGTGCATAATTCTTATGCAACCATTCACCCTTGTTTGCATGACAGTGTTTCAGGATTGTTATTAATGTGTTGGGAACATGGAAAGTTGTAACAGTTGATCTCTACTCTCTATTCCTCTGTATTCTCTCTTATTGGGAAACCTACTATTTTGTAAAAGCCATTCTCTCTGATCTAATATCATATTATACTCCAAAGAATTGCTAGGTTTTTCATTCTCATTATGTTGATGGTTTTCCCAGGGTACATCTTGTGTAGTGGATGAACCATTTGTGTGATTTAATTTTATCTTGATTCATATGTTTAGTATCTCTACAACTAAAGTTTTAAAGTTCAAATATATTCATATTTTCTCAAACAACAGCATGGTATCATATCTCATGGCATGGAGGAGCTAATTTTGTGGAAGAAACTATAAGCCTTCGTGATCCTAATGATTTGAGCAAATTTTTTAAGAACCATGGTATCGATCTCTATTTGACCGGAAGATTGTCTTGAAGGAACTTCCAACTTCAACAGATGGAAGGTGAGAGTAATGAACATTCTCAAGGAATGTGACCTTCATAGCTATGTGACCACAATGATGGAAGAGACTACAAACAATGAAGGGTGAGTCAACTTCAAGAAGAATAAAGTAAAGGCCAAAACGATCGTATATGATTTGGTTAAGAACAATCTCATTCCCATGATCATTCTGATAAAGACTGCAAAATAATGTTTTGATACACTGACGAACATATATGAGAAGAAGACCTCGAGTCAAAAGAGGTTTTTGAAGAATAATATCTAGAACCTAAAGATAGAGAAGGATGAGACTGTGGGATAATTCTTCACCAAAATTTATCAAATAAGAGATCATCTTGCTAGAATCAGAGTAGTGGCATATGAATATGGCCTTCTCTGAACCACTATTGATGGTATCCCATCCGCATGTGGGACATTCTTGGTTGTGGAAAACGATCAAAAAGAAAAACATAACTTCAAAACTTTGTGGCATGATTTCCTCCAAGAGGAGGGGAGAATTCATAGCAATTCAGTGTGCACCAAGGAATAAAATCACTCCCTTACAGCAAAAATGAAGAAAGGGAGGAAACCATTCAATCCAAGGAAGTTACTTCATGTAAAGAAGAAGGATTTCAATAAATATTTTGACAAGTCGAAGTATCGGTGCTACTATTGTCAAAATAAGGTCCATTATGAAAAAGAGTGGCATGTAAAGAAGAAGAATAAATAAAGGTTTCAGGAATCTACCACAATAGAATAAGATAAACCTTCTCAAAATAAATCATTCGAGGAAAACAATGATGACCATTAGAAGAAGTATTTTCTTTAGTGAAAAATATAATTCACTCCAATTTGCATGCAAATATTCGCTACCTTTTGTATGAGAGTAAATTTTTAGAGTTTAAGTTGTAGGGAAGGAAGTAGACTAACACCGAGGGACTCAATAAATCTTGGCAAGAAATAAAAGATCAAGAGGGATCCCACACAAAACAATAAAATATAAGTATTTGTATATGCTTTTATAAATTAGATATAAAGAATTTTGAATGTGTTTCATTATTGTTATATAGAGATCTGTATTCCTAGAAATAGGAATGATGTTATGGTATAACATGATTAAATCATATGTTATGATCCTTCTTTAATTGCCAAATAGTAAATATCATGAAAGTATATGCTATGAATAATTAAATAAGAAAATAAAGCTGTATAACATAAATGATATTAGAATGGAATTATGATGAAACATTGGTCAATATATGTTCAAAACTGTATGAATAATTTCCAGTGCATTGAATTATTCATGAGAATGGATTTCATGGTTATCCAATGATTCTAACCATTAGAATAAATTTGACTTGTAGGAAAAAACCATATTGCCTCACCTACAAGTAGATTATGATTTGTGAAGTCATTATGATGGAAGATATTGAAATAGAGCATAATTCTTTGAAGCGAGAAGCTTCTAGGAGTAGATCGATAGGTTCCTATGTTCCAATGGGAAATATACAGAATAGAATCCCTAATACTATTCTGGAAGATAAGAAGACTTATAAATATATTGATTTATTTTGTATATATCCATGTGGAAAAATAGCTTAATTATGTCTCATACATAGATGAGCATGAGTCTTCGTGATGGAGGACCCAAATTATTATTATCACATCCTAAATAGTGAGAGGGAGAAGATAGATTTTCTATCTCCTGAAGAACCAGTAAAACTAGTTAATAACCCTCCTGCTAAGAGGAGACCTGCATGGTGCTCATATATATAAAGAACTATATCCATTATTTAAGAATCTTGGATGAGTATTGAAATTAGAAGTGTGGCAAAAACAAGATAATAGTTTCCTTAATTAAGGAAAATATTCAGTATAAATACTGAAGGCATTCAGGACAATGGACTGTAAGTCCATGGCCACACATATGAAGATGAATTTAATTATTATTCATATTTGAAAGATTTTACAAACTGTTATTTGTATCTAGTTAGCACTGGGACTAGATATATTCTTTGCCAACAGTACATAGACATGTACAAGAAAGCATGTGTTATGGTACCTACAAGGTACGAGTCGATATGGACTCAGATATGTCTCAATTAGTGAAATAAAGTCTTAAGAATATATGTATTTTGACTCGTACAATGATCAAGAAAGATCACATTAGAGATGTTGGTCCTAATAGAATATATTGTAAATTAGTAAAGCTTCAAGAGGTCCCTATTCACTTATATGCGAGACATGATGCAAGGATAAACACAAGTCTAGTACATATCCATAGATGAGAAGAATTTCCAGTATACTTACTAATCCTCTGTCCAGGATAAGATTGATGCAAAGACTCCTCTAGTTAAAGAGGGAGTAATGATGTGTCTCCATGGGTAGCAACAAATAAAGTCCCCACCATTTATTCATATGGGATATGAATAAGGAATTCTCGCCATTGGTATGTCATGAAGTGATACATGGATCAGAAATTGGTTATCCATACATTTGCATATGGATTATTCTAGCTATGTAGTTGTACATGGCTCCGTTAAAGTCATGCAGTTGATAAGCCACTAGGTTTCACATAGCTATGATAAGTCATGGTATATGACTCAGAAAGCTAGGGGTTGTAGAATCTCTTGTGGAGTGACTCCACCTGAGAAGAGACATAGTCAAGCTATTAGAGACTATCAAATACTTGAGAAGAGTTAAATTCTGAATTGTTGGGGGGCAGTAAAACCTCTTGTAGAGGTCAAATAGCCAAATAGTTGGCTAGTGGGGTACTATGGTATAAACAAAAGAATATGAAATCACTATTAAAGTGGTTGGTCCTTGGAGAACATCACAGAGAATGGAAATCTCACAAAGAACTTCTCCATATAGTAGGATATTCTAGAAGACAAAAAAAATTGAAGATTGAAAGGAAAGATAAGATTTTCCTTTTGCTAGAATATTACACATTTAATGTGTTGAAAAAAAATTGTATATGATGAATTTAAAATGCGTGGTTTCTAAGTTTAGGGAAACTATTATATGTTTTGATATCCAACTATTATTTTAGCCTGAGATAAGCTATTTATGTTACAACTTGTACTACAGAAGCAAAAGTGTTTTTGCGGATAGTACTACCTACAGAGAGGTATTGTAGCTTGGGAAGCTATTTGTTGGGTTAAAATCTTGAGTTGATAACATTCTGAGAACCCTATGTGTTATGATAAAAAACAATGAGATGAAGTTTCTCTTCATCAAACACATGGTCTAGTAAGGTAATAATTTATTACATTGATACTATAGAGAAGATTGCAAGAATGTAGATGTATTAACAAAGCCTCTGTCTATGATGAAGTATATGTACTTTTGATACAAGCTTGTTATGGAAGAGAATTCCTCCCTCGCTGAGAGGGAGTGTTAAATGCATAGCATCAGGAGTCATTCTCTAAGCCAATCTTGTGCAACCAAGATTGCACCTCAAGTATTGAGGTAGAGAGACTGAGTTGGACTTGGTAACTTGGAGTAGATCCACTAGGGTGAACCTAAGGATGAATAAAGTCTTGTGAGTAATATCAAGGATGGAGACTTGTGAGTAATATGACGTCATGTATCCTCATATGATTGATTTGGTGATGTTGTAAGGTCTTGTGAGTAATATGAAGATTGTAGAATTGTGGGTAATATAAAGTCAAACTTTTGGGTAATATCAAGTCAATGATTCCCATAGGAGGTACCCTATGCAGTCGAACTTTGGTTATAGAGGTGGACTTGTGAGTAATATCAAGCCATGATTGTCATGCAATCACTCGGTGATAGTAAGTACCCATGGGGTGGACCTCCAATTATAGACGTAGATTCTTTACATGTTGAAGCATCAAATGTTATGTGATATATTACTAAACATGGTCATTTGATATGGATAAAGATATTAAGTCTCCACTAGAGATTGATCACCTCTAGAGTGAATTACATTAGCACATGACTATATGGTCCGAGAGTAATATAATATGATCATGACGTGTGACAATTGTTCTAAGTATAATGTGATATGATAGATAAATAAAGTTAACAGATATAGACCATGTATAAAATTGAAATATAAAGAGATAAGAAATAAAGAGATAATGAGAAAAAAAGAGAATTCGAATTTCCCATGCAGATGACTAGATGAACTCAAGTTATAAAGCTACAATTATAAAGCTTCAGTTAAATATGTATGCCTCAATAAGTGAGTTAGTTAAAGCATTAGTTTAAATATTAATGTATGCAATCAGTTAAGTAAAGAAGAGCTCGATGTTTATCAATCATCTTAATTAAGTTAATACTAGTTAACTAAGTGTTGAATAAATATGGGCTAGTTAACTAAATTGTTTACCCTTCAATTAAACTAAAAGATGACACTTTAGTTAATGAAAAGACGACACCTCAGTTACAGGAAATGAAAGAGAAAAGAAACATCCCAACTCAAAGTGTATATGAATGAGAGAATTGTACATAGTAATCTCAATCAAGGTGTTCCAAAATAGGGAATTACATCATGGCATTCAAACTAGTGAGGCAACATGAAGTTCAGCGATCTTTTATATTTGTGATGTATGGATTGAGTATTTGGATATGTATGGATTTGAAGGAGATATTGAATGGAGATAAGGTAAATAATATGTTGCACATTGTAATAAAGTCATAAATGTTGGAGATCACATAGAACCTTATTGCAAATATTTAATGTTCTACAACTTAGTGTTCATTATTTAAATTCAAAGAGAGTACACCGTAGGTTTTGGAGTTCGATATTTAGATTCAAAAGTGTATACTTTAAGTTGTAGCTTGATGCTTAAATATAATGTTGAGCCACGTTTGATACTATTTTTTTTTAAATTTATCAATTCATTTATTTTTTTCTATGAATATACATATTATATATATAAATATAGACAAATATATATGTAGATATACACATTCATATATTGTTTTCAAGAAAAAAAAATGTTTCTTGTTATTCCATGAAATCAAAAATATATATATATGTATATTAAACATTCTCATAAAGCATTTTCTAAGAAAATATAACCAACATGAAAACCAAAATTCCCCTTAGATCCAACATGTAATTGCTCCTACACCTCTCCCTTAGATCCGTGCTTCCCCTTCACCACTCTCCTAATGTTGGCCCATGGAAGGTACTCTACCTCATATGTGCTAGTCATTGCAGCAAATCCTTTCAAACCGCAGCCCGCTTTGCTAATAGCCCGAGCAAGTTGTCAGAAGTTATTCAAAACCTTTACCGCTATTATAGTTGGTTGTGTTTTAATTTATGGAATCTGAGCCCTGGGAAAAAATTGGAGTAGTCCCCACTACCAACACGAGGATTTTTTTTGTAGTATAGTATTTTGAATTTAAAAATATTTCAAATAATATTTAGTGGAATTATTTAAAATTTATTTTTTTTAAATATTATTTATTGGAAAATGGATTATTGAGTGTTTTTCAAATTTACATTCCTACACGTGGAGAGAGGTCATGATGCTCTTAATGAGTAGTAAGTTTTTTATGTTTTTTAATTGAAAATAAATTAATACATTTAATTTATAAATAAGTTTTTAACATTAAAAAAAACTATGCAATAATATTAGAGATAATTGTTTTTTTTTTCATGGAAAAAGTTACCATTCATTTTATTTAAAATGAACCACGAAGACCATAAAGATCATTAGATACATTTACTCGATAACTCATTGGATCCTTGATGTATCTAGTGCACACGAGACTAGATATCTGTTACACAATGAATGCATTGAGTCAGTTTGTGTCCAATCTGAAGCACATACACTGGATAGCTGTTAAACATGTGCTCAGGTGTGTGCGAGGTACAATTAGGTTAACATGAATTTTTTTTATGTTTTTCCATAAGTTTTGCATTTTCTGGTACTAGAAAGAAGGTTGGATGAAAAATTTGACATCATGAACTAAAAACAAAAAGAATTGGATGACAAAATAAGTACTATGACTCAAAACATAAACACCATAACCAAAAATTTGAGCACCATGACGCAGAACCATTACATGTTAATCATTAGGATGGGGTTGTCGGATGCGGTGCATGTGATCGTGTGGGCCGCTTGCTTCGCTGGTGAATTATTTTTTTTATTTGCTTCAGGAAAGCGTGCTAGTCATTGGCGAAACTCTATACATTATTTTTGTTATTTTAATTCTAAATTACAAAGACAAATGAAAACGAATTCTCTAGTTAGTTAGGTTAATATATCCTCCACCTCTGCAATAAAACATGAGATGATGGAAGAAGAGCGGTGATTGGTCTCTCTTCACCCAACACTTATGAAAAAATACAACAACAACAAGCAATTACTTATAAAACAAATCCAAGGAAAAATGAACGAAGCATAATTGACATGAACGTATTAACAACCCCTTAATTATTATATATAATAAGTAGAATCTAGTCCATAATCATGAACACGAAAATTCATTTCAAAGGAAAAAGGTAACAACATTTCCATCGCACCCCTACTCCTCAAGTATAAAATCTCCCATCTATCCATCAATAACCTTACATGTAACAAAGCTCTCTAGTCAATCGGTCATTTATTAGTAAACCTTTTAGCAACCTTAAATCCCAATAATCTTAGTAAAAAATTACAACAACATTATTTTCTAGTTACTTTCAATGTAATCGTAACTCAGTCATGCCAGTCTATTGGATGTCACTGGTTCCGATTCCATCCTCTATTCTAGATAAACTCAGAAAAGTGATTTTTTCATTTTTGTGGGGATCCTCTGCTAAGAAAAAAAAAATTCACTTAGTGGATTGGCAACTTTTGGCTCGGCCCACTTCTCATGGTGGCTGGGGTATTAAACATCTCCCTAGATTCAGTTACTCTTTGAGAATGAAATCATTTTGGATGGCAGTCAATAGCAAAGGTATCTGGAATCTTCTCATTACAGAAAAATATATGAAGAATAAGCCATTTCACCTATGGCTTAGGGATAAGAACTTCATTTTTAATAATGCCTCAATTATTTGGAAGGGTTTTATTGCTACCTTAACTTGGATTGGCACAGGTATTATCTGGAAAGTGGGTAATGGAGAATCCATTTGCCTGGGTGCAGACCCTATTGTGGGCATGGGCTCATCTTTTATTCTTCCTAGAGATCTGCGAGACTATTTAGAGGATTATGGCATTGTTTCCTTAGCTCAGGCATGCAATCATACACCAGATGCCAAAGGTTACTGGTTCTCTGCAGACGAACTTGATCTTATCGGTGAATGGAAAGTTGTATGGGATAATTATATTAGAGGTCTGGAATTTGGACATATTCGGCTCTCGGATCAAAATGATTATTTAATTTGGAACCACAACAAGTATACCGTGCCGATAACTGCTATTGAAGGTTATTCTTGTGTTATTTCTAATAGTTGTTCAGAACTAAATGACAAGGTTTTAAAAATTTTGTGGACATTGAGTATCCCTCTGAAAATAAAATGCTTTACCTGGTTATTGATTTATCGAAAGATATTAACCTGAGAGCAACTGTAGACTAGAGGCATCAATGGGCCTAGTCGTTGTGTCCTCTGTGAACGTGACCTGGAAGATATCCATCATCTTTTTTTTGGCTGTTCCTTTTCTGCCAGTATTTATTCTTTTTTTGAGGACAAATACAAATGCTCTTTCCCCAACTTCAGCTCTGTTCATTCCTTCTTGGACCTTTGGTTCTCTTGTATAACGAGATCTGCCCCATTCTATTACTTGCCTCTGTTTATATTTTGGGGTATATGGCTCATCCGTAACCTCTGCTTGTTTGAGAATAAGAAACCATCCTTCTTTGCTGTGATTGCAAGAATTGAAGGCCTGATAAATACACACCCCGTGCCTCTGAAAATTCACAAAGTTCGCAAAATTGGCCCTGAACCTTTAAAATGTTTTCCATGCGGCTTCTTTGATGGTGTTGCTGCAGATTATAGAGGAGGATCAGGTTGTGTGATTTATATCAATGATTCTCATTTTTTAAGCTTCTCAATGGGATGTGGAAGAAGTTCGAATACAAGAGCAGAGTTATTGGCATGCTGGGCACTTCTTAGAGTTAGTATTATGATGGGTATCCCTATACAGCTGATTTATGGGGATTCATTGGTTATTATCTCATGACTTAACAGATCTTCAGCACTTGATGTTCATTCTCTGATGCATTGGTGTTACGATATAAGACATATGCTTCATTTGGGCCCGCCGATGATCTTTAAACATACATATCGTGAGCATAACACGCTGGCAGATGCACTTTCCAAACAAGGCCTGAATTTGGATATGGGAATTATTTCTTTTTCAGAAACTATGGATGGTTTGATTGTGAATCAAGGAAATCTATATCTCTTTTAGAGTAGCTGGTTATCTCTCTTGTTTCAGCATGTTTATAGCTGTTGATTGTTTATCTCATTCAGTACTATGTTGAGTCCTTCTTGCCAGCATTCATTGCTCTGATATGTATGGTTAAAGTTCATCTCCGATGATTTCTCAGTTCTTTCTGACCTGTTATTACAGGGATGATGAGAAAAGTCTGCGACGATCAGACTTTACTTTTTGTATATGCTGCTATGTTTTGTCATTTAGATTTGATGTTGCTGGAATTGTGATCGGACAGTTATCATGCTAATTGTAAAAGATGTCTTTTGATTCATAATGAATAACAAAGACTGGTATTTTTTCTCTGAAAAAAAAAATCGTAACTCAGTAAATTTGAACTATTTGATAATGTGGTATATTCTGTGGTGGTAATAATATAACAGAGTGAAATGTCACACATATTTTAGATAGGATTCAATGTGGAAGATAGGTTTTGGGTGATGGGATGTTTTATAGTGGTTAAAAAACATTTGGATTTTTTTTTGTAGTAATAGGGGCGAGCCAAAGATTTGGGTCAAATTCGGTTGGAAATCGAGGGTCAGTCATAGATCCCGCTTGGTTTTGTTTTAGAAATCGAGTGTGATGAGAGGATTTTTTTGTAGAAATGGGGGATGACGTGAGAAATTTGGGAGATTGTTGATTTATTTCATAGGGCTATTTAGGTGAAATGGATTATTTTATTAATAAATAGTGGACAATTTTAATATTTTATAAAAATGTTTTAATATATTAAATTCTCCCAGCAAAAAATTTAAAGTCCTTTAAAATCACCCATGGGCTATAAATCACCCCTAAAATCATCTCTGCACATGAGGGGATCTAGAATTTACTAAATTCTAACACGACAGATGGATTCAGAGAGATGGATTTAGACACCCCCTCTAAATCCATATGTCGTGTTAGAATTTAGTAAATTGTACAAATTCATTGTCAAAACTGTAAATTTTCCATTGCTGGAGGGACACAGCTAAAAATAACCAAATAATGACCAATTGTTATGTGGTCATTTTTAGTCTAGATATCCTGTGACCAAATTTGGTCATTTGTCTCGGTATTTTTCGTATTAGTTTTTTCACGTGACCAAAAGTGGTCATTTATCTTGGTCTTTTTTAGTTAGCTCACTTAAATTTATCAATTTTGGTCATTTATCCCTTGAAAAACACTTTGGTGACCAAAATTTTTGGTCTCTTGGCCACTAATCTCTCATTTTCCATTAGTGTGTAATCCTATTTATGTGTTAGACAAAAAAATCAAGTTGCTACATAATCAAGAGATTCAAGGTAAGTAAATGTCCAATGGACCCATTACAATCCTAAAGCTACTACTTGAGAGTTGGAAGATTCTATTAGGGGGGAAGACCCCCATCATTTTTCAAAATTTCCGGTTGCAACATGTATACACCATGTATGCATCAAGAACGATGTATTGTTTTATGGGGGAGGGGCATGTAATTCCCTAGATGTTAACCCCCAAACATATGTTACTATTTGTTTGTTATTATTGCACAAGGTGTAGGGGCTATGGACTTGGACATTATTATTATTATTATTATTATTATTATTATTATTATTGTTTAATAAATAACTATCTCAACATGGATAATTAATGAGAATTGGAGGCCATGGATTCCACTTGAGAAGGGGTTAGGGACTAGGAGTTGTTTCTCTCCCTAACATTACTTGTCGGGCCTTATTTTTATTATTTTGGGTTATGGATAAACTATTGAGTTCTCTTTGATGATTTTTGGGAGAACTTGGCTAGTGCACCCTCATTATCCTCTTGCAATGCTCTTCATCGACTCATGTTCCCTCACTGGATATTTTTAGCTTTCACACCTTGGAAAAAGTGTAACCCCCTCCTTACTCCACTTTTTTCTATTTTATGAAGGAATCTTATGAATGAGTAACCACTCTCTCTAATCGATTTGAGTTGGATTCTAATATTTGGAATTGGAATCACCCACTCAGGGTTCAAATGGCTATTTGTATATTGGAATGATTTTTCTCTCATTCTCTTCTCTGTTTTTTCTCTTAAGCTCTCTAGTGAAGTGGAAATCTCTCTTGTCTGGAAAATACATGTTCTCAAGTAGGAGATGCATTGTATTGTTCAATATTGAAGGCCTTGTAATGAAGTTTGAAGACACTATAATGGGGATTTAGGATTGACTATGTAGAACACAACATGATTCCTTATCCCATTTCTTTTTCCTATTTGAATCTAGCATGTGAATCCCAACGAAGGATGATTATGTCCCGAAGGACTTGTGTAGTTGTGGTTTTTGACAATGTGAAAAGGGCACAACCATATGTTTTTGTTCACATATTTGTGATAATTGATGGGTTGTGAGACCTATTATATTATGTTTGTAGTGACATTTCCAGTAAGCAATACTTTTTTTTTAGGAAAAAGGTTAGTATATGACTGAGATACATTTGTTTTTGTATGGTGGTGTTCCTAATGTTGAGATGAGTGAACCATATCCTTTGGTTTGAGAGTAAATCTCCTATGTATCTAAGGCCTCAACTCAGGGTTTACTTTCATGTTGAAATATGCATGATCATGGTATGGCTAATTAGGGGTGGAGCATTGTCTTGTTGAAACTAGTCTCTCATGATTAAGATGAGTATTTTATTATATGATTATTTATTCATTTTCAAAAATACTATGTTCTTGTAGATCTGATTTGTTTATAATTTGTATGGATGTAGGTGGCATCCATGAGATATGATGTTATAAGGATATATATGACACATTTCATATCTTTTTTTTTTTTATGTTGATATGGTTATGGTTGGTAGTGAGTGATGAGTATTTTATAATATGATTATTTACTACACTTTTGAAAATATATGTGCTTATGGATTTGATTTGCTTATGATTTGTATGGATGTAGATGACAACAAGGGATATGACTTTGTATATATGTATATGAAATCCTTCAACTCTAAATTTTTTAATGTCAATATGGCTATAGATGGTAGTCTATGAATTTTATTTTTAATATTGTTATTGTGGTTGTAGATGGTAGCCTATAAATATACTTATTATATGGTTTATGACAGTTGTGGATCTAATTATATTGATGGTGAAATGTTTTTATTAAATATTATATTTGATGTTTAGATACTTTTTTATAGCTCATTGAGACTTGTTTACATTTATGTTTTCATTTACCTTGCATTGCATGTGCATATGGAAAATGATATGCATCACAAGTTTGCATTGTCTTTTAAAAGGTTGATTGTTTTATTTAATTGGCTTGTTGGCATGCTGGAATAACCTTAGATAAACTTATTGTACTATAAAATACCTTGATTCAACCTTCCCTTGGATTTCCAAGTGACCTTGGAATTGGTTTTGGGGTCGGGGACATCACACATTTCCTAGTTTTTTCCTAATTGGTGAAGATCATAATGTTTCCCCTTATCCCTTATCTTGAGTCAAACAGTCACATTTGATGAATTTCTCAATTGAAAACCTTTTAGAATTTTCCACCTGCTTCAGCCAAAGGATAAGTCTCCCTTTCAATAGTTTTGATGTTTGTTAGATGATGACATGTTTATAAAACATCAACCTCATGCTTCATACTAAACTTATGTAATATGTATATGTTTGAAGCTATGCAGTGATTCAATTGACCAACCATTTGTCTGTAAGTATTGTAAATATATTCTATTATCAGTTTAATCCCTTGGAGATGTTATTTTATCCTCTCATAGAAACAAGCGAGTTCCATTCATTCATTAGACAAGCTTTTTGGCCTTTGACCAACATTGAACTTTTCAACGTTCTGACACAGTGAATAGGAACAACCAATAGTATGTGTTCATATTTTATCACCATTCATCATATTGATGTATTTGTAATCCAATTTGATTCTTCCAAATGTGTTTTTAATCTCATATGGTCTAATGAGTATTAATTAATGTTTTTTCTTGATTTTTCAATTAAAAATGCTTAACTCCAACATTAATAATTTGGAACAACAAATAGTTGAATAATCCATATCAGTTTTTGGCATGATATGGATTGGTATTGGTTTGTATCAGGGTAATCTTTAGGGCCGAAATTTCACCAATTGGCTATTTTTTGGGGGGGTTTTCAAACAAAAAATTCGCTATTTGGTCATTTTTAGTGTCTAATATCGCCTATATTTACATAAAAATATGTTTTTTTATCATAATATTCCCCAAAATTTACACATTTTAGTGTTAATTTTATGTTTCATATTTAATATTCGCCTACCTATCTATAACCATGTTTTTTCCAATCCAAAACAATCGCCTAGAATACTATACTTAAGTATAATATTATAATCCTTAAAAAATACCCTCGTTTGTATATTATGATGGACATCATCCAAGGAAATTTTCAGGTGTTTCTCACATGGTAGAATCCACATCTAATTAACTGGAAATTATTAAGCAAACTTCCTAAATTTTGTTTTAAATTTTTCCTAAGTATGGTGGATAATTATTTAAATTGTAGTAGGAAAATGTAATTGGGAAAATATTGAAATGGGTCATATTAAAAGTTGAAGTAGATGAAAAATTAGAAATTATGTGGAAAATTCAACCTCATTTGATCCCCATTCAACATCTTCTCTTCAAAGGGGGACAATCTCTATTCAAGGGGGGTGCATTCTCTCTCCATGGGCCACATTCTGTTAGTTTTAGTTTCTTCTACCTCTCATCCATCCAAATCAGCAAGAAACTCAACAATTGATGAAATGTATTACCTTTATTTGTCCTCAGTTTTGTCTATTTAGACAAGTGCGCCCCACTCCAAAAGGGGATATTTCCATCATGTAATATCTCAAAAAATAAAGATTTAATCTCAGTCATTGATATAAAGGGTGACACTCAAATGAAGATCTTACCCTCAATCTCTTTAGAATTAGGGATTTTTCTCTCTTTTCTTCTTTAAATATTGATTGAACTTCATTTTGTAGAGGTATACTTTTTTACAAGAATAAAAGAAAGTTTTGAGTTCTAAATTTTTTTATGGTGTTTCTTGTGTTGTGTGTCAATGGATTTTGGATCTTGATTTCCTATTTGATATGTCTATGGTAATGTACTTATGTTGAGGTAATATCATTCTAATTTCTAATGTATGAGTTTAAATTATTCAACTTTGCAAGTCAGTTTGGGGATTTTTGGTGAGAATTCCACTCATAAAATTTACTACATTTAGCTTTTATGTTTTGGGTTATTTTTCTTTCCATTCATATATATTCTTCTAATTTTTTTGGTTTCGTTGTTGCAAGTTTTGGGACTTCCAATATTTATTTTGATCCATTAATACTTGTCTAGTGTGTCGGTTGGAGAGCATTGCTATTCAAAGGAGAGGAATTAGCTAGACTAACGTTGTTTATTGCTCCAAGGATTCTCCAACTTCATCTTTCATCTTCATCTCAATTGCTAATAGGTGTGAATTGACTCCCTTAGCTAACACCAAAGCACTGGAAAGGACATGTTGTACCCTTTCTTTCTCCAACTATTGAAACGTATTTCTCTTAGCTTGTTTTAGTACTAGGAAAGAATTTTTACTACTGTGTTAAATACCTTGCACCCTAGGCATGCATAAATCTAATTTAAATCACACTATAACCCTAGGATAAGGCTATAGAATAATTTTTTTTCATGGCGTACACTTCAATAATGTTTATTTTGGCATGTTGCATTCAATTTGTTATTGTTATATCATTTTATGAATCCAATTTTAAAAACCAAAAAGTTGTTTTAGTGTTGAACCATATTCTAAACCTATACCAGCACCCTTATTACACTCATAACTTACAGATCTAAGCTGTATATTTAATAATTAAAAAAATATAAACTTGAATAAACTTGAATTTATGTTCGAAACGATTAAAACTTAACACCTAAAGACTAAATAGTGACATATATGCTTAATCCCCTAGGAGAATTTGGTTGAATTTACTTTAGATGTTATTCCTTTACTATATAAACTGTTGAGACGCCAATTCACCCTTGAGCGAAGTCATTTTACCGTCACTAATTTTTTGAGAATATCTTTCCCTTTATTTTTCAGATCTTATCTAGTTATTCATTTTGCTCCAGGCATATTTTCAACCTCATAAATGTAGATCCCCTTATAATCCCCACACTGTGCCACATTTTGGACCTTTTCTTAATTTCTAAGCCACAGTGTTGCCCTAGAAATTGGTCTTACCAGTTTTGTGGGAAAGTTGGTCATCACTAGTAAGTACGTGAAAAAGATTGATTGTGGCCACCTCCCTTCGTTAGTCCAATTCTACCTTGGTGGACTTGGAAAACCTAAAGAGAGACGACTTACCTGTGTTACACATAGGGTATTGTACTAAAGTTCCACTAGTTTTGTAGTCAATCGGTCCTTGCAATATCAAGGATTGTCAGGTTGTGTGACAACACCCACTTAGTTTCATTTCCTATAGGTGACATGTTGAATTCTCAATTAGTATGTTGTTATAACAACCTTGAACCCTATGTTGAAAAGCTTTAATTTTTTCTAAAATCGAGTTTGCACTAGATACCATTCGTGGAATAAAGGAAAATACCCAACACATTTTCTCAAACTCTAATTTTCATGTATATAAAAAATCATAATTGAATAATTCTCAATAAAGTACAATTGGATATTTTAAAACATATCCTTAAAAGAACGAAGTAGATATCCAAGAAGTGAGTCTCTCCCCCATTGATACCATGGCTATGACTAGGTTACATAATGTACAAGATCAAGATAAACACCATGGGAGATAAGATGCTTCCTAAGATCGCTTCAAACTCTAGGAAAAAACACTTGCAACTTAATCAAGGTTGACATAAAGAGTCTTGGCTAATTCGTTTGGGGAATTAACATTCCTAAAATAAGAACAAACCCTCATGAGCTCCATAGAGAAATAGGGCGTTGGACAATTCCTAAAATATTGTGGGAGGAAAGAATTTGTCAACTTTGTCACATTAAGAGGATTGAAGATGAAAATCACTCTCTCTTAGAATGTTTTGGGTACACCAACATTAGATCGCAAATTCAAAATATTTGTTACAATAATAATCTTCCTATCCTTTTAAGTTTTAACTCATCATAACTATGGTGATTTAGGAATGCTTTTCTTAAGTCTTTTGAGTATAGAAATAAAATTTTAAAGAAAACCAAGTGATTTCTTAATTTTTTCAATGTTCAATAAACCAAAATTAGTGTTAGTGGACATTAATTGCGATCACATTAATGACCATCATCATCATCAACATCCTCAACTTTTGTTTATTAAACCAACATAGATATGGTAAACTCAGATCTACCAAGAACTAAGATGGATCTAATTTCTTGAGGTGTGAAATTTTTTATCTTAATTTTTTTACATGTTTAAAAACATTTACACCTCAAGAATTTTGATTCCTTTTTTTCTCAAATAATTGTATGAAGATTCTTCGCAAATTGAAATTATTTTTTTGATTGAATACATTTTTCGATTGTGGAGAGATTATAAAATATAAATATATGAAAAAGACATGACCTTTTAGATTTTAGTTTAGGTCGACATTATTGTTTTTTAATTTTTTAATATTATGTTATGAATTCGTCTTCCCCATGCTAAGTTGTAGAGTACCTTACTACCCTCAATGCAAATATCGTTGTTACTTTTCATGTAACCTAATTAGTGTTAGTAAACATTAATAACAATCATCATCATCATCAAC
The DNA here is from genome assembly GCA_001517045.1 of Pseudotsuga menziesii. Classification (NCBI taxonomy): domain Eukaryota; kingdom Viridiplantae; phylum Streptophyta; class Pinopsida; order Pinales; family Pinaceae; genus Pseudotsuga; species Pseudotsuga menziesii. Next base: position 197,286 of record LPNX010636799.1, on the reverse strand, counting down.
TTCTATCTATTAAAAATTAATTATTCATGTTACTTCATTTAACTTTTCTTATTTGAATGTTATCGATTTTATATATTTTATTTTGATGTTTTATAAAAATAAATTTAATTTAAAAATTATATTATTAATTCTCAAGTACGTTTTCATTTTTTATCATTTATTTTTTAATTTATATATTTGCTAAAGTAATAACTACTTTATTATTTTTTTATTGTCATATTTTTATTTATATATTTACTAAGTAACAATTAATTTTTTAATTTTTTAGGTAACAACTACTTTATTTATTAATATATCTTTGTCATAATTTATTATCATATTAATCTTTTTAATTTTTTATTATTATAATATAACTTTTTAATAATTTTTATTATATAAATTTACTTTTATTTTTTATTATTTATTTTTTATAATTAACAACCATTTTATTTATTAATATGCATTTTTTATTTCAAATTATTATTATTAAATTTTGAAAATTTGCATGTAATTTCTTTTAAGTAAAACTAAAAACAAAAGAGCGTCTCTTTTTCTTACCTATCTATTAAAATATTAAATTAAAAAAAATAATGACTAAAATAGAGATATATTACTATTAATAAAATATTATCTAAAATTTATTTTAAAATTTAAAAATAAAAATATTATGATTATATTATTGTTAATAAATTAATATAGATCCATCTAACTCACATTATATAAAATATTAAGAAAGATCAAATCCTTAAAACGTTTACCATTAAACTACAACCCACATCCCTGTTACCACTATGCTACATCATACTAATGTTTTATTTATTTATTGGCATAAGTGGACACTTCTCTCCACGTGGTTCAAGTATGCTACAACACATGGGAGAAATGGGCACTTCCCCTCACCCATCTCCACTATGCTACATCACATTAATGCATGCATCATTATATTATATTACATTTTAGTTTTATTATTATTATTCTTATTTTAAGAGATGGATCAATATTTTTTGCTTGAGCTGTAAAAATGTGCTTTCTAGATATATATAATATTTAAAATTTATCTTATATTTAAAAAACTAATAAATTATAAATATAATATGGATATATTAATATTAAAAAAAAGATAATCTACATTTCATTTTGACTTAGATTTATAAAGGTTTAGAAATTTGATTATGAATGAATATAATTGTCATTTATATTTAGTTTTATTTTTGGTATTTAGGAAAATTGAAAATTATAAAATTTGTTGTTAAAATTTTGTTTTTTTTATTTTTATTTTTTTGATTTAAAGATCTTATTTTATTATAAGTTTGGAGCTTTGTGGTGTGAGTTTGTATTATTGGATTTTAATTTTTTTTTATGAATGGATTCATTTTTTGTTCATATCATAATAGTGTTGAAAAGAAAGATGTTTGAGATGTTTCTCCCAAATAGGTATAATTTTAGGGGCGAAATTTAGCCCATGAGCTATTTTTAGGGGTTTTTCTCCAAAAAAGACTCGTCATTTTGCATTTTTGGAAGCCCTGTTTCACCCAATTTTGACGGGGTAAACTTTTTTCACCCTAAAAATCGCCAAATTATTATATAAACGATATAAAATCCTTGGAAATTAAAATATTTTTTGAAAAATATAGCCAAACATTTTATAGTTGGGGTTTTAAGAATTTGGTAAGATTCGCCAACATTTATACACTTTTAAACAACTACGGTTCCTTAAAATCATCCCTGCTCCCGAAGAAATCTTAGATGTCAAAAGTGTTTAGCTATATTATGATTTTAAATTATAATATTATTATTAATCGAATCCTTATTTTTACTAGCCAAATTAGTTTGAGACTAAGTGAAAATGATGTTGAAGAAGGTTTGTAATTAATACTCGACATGGGATTTGTAGTGAGCACAACACTTAGTTATTACTAGGTATGTGAAAAAACATTGACCCATTCCTCAAGTGTGGAAGGTAGTGGAAATGGGTCTCCTTGAGAGATCGCTAGGATAAACAAGGTTCAAGAGTAATGATTTCTAGGTAGGTTTAGGTTTGTTGTGAGCATGTCACTCAATTATGATAGAAATAAGCATTGTGTGAGTAATGTTGAAAAGCGTTGAGCTGATAGGTAAAAAATATCTATAGTGCAATACTTGCAAGAGAATATATAGTGAGCATGACATTATGTTATTCTGATTTTATGCCAAAATCACTACACGAGTTTGAGCAAGGGGATACCATACATCAATTTGGGATTTAGCTATGTTCTGACCTTAAATTGATTTATTCTTATTAATAAGATGCCTATCATGGGTAGTTGAATTGGTTCTCACATAAGTGACACCCACTCCAAATGATGTTCATGCTTCAATACACATTGGGGGTATATGATAAGCATGCCACTCAGTGAACTCTAGGTACATTAAAAATAATTTACTAATCCCTCATGGGTAGCATGTTTCCAAATTGGTCCGCATATGAGTGACTCCCAATGTAAATGAGGTCCAAAGAGTGATACTCACTATGGGACTAAAATAGGTCCATGATTTAATACTTGCAATAATGATCCATAGGTTTACGGTCCAAAGTCAATTGTCTCTACTCTAAGTAGTTGTGAGGAGTGTTATCCTTCCCACCTAGTTTCAATTTGTACAAATGATATGTTGAATTCTTAATTAGTATGTTGTTGTAGCTACCTTGAACTGCGTTGAAAAACCTCAATTTTTTCTTAAATTCAATTGACACTAGATACCATCTTTAAAATAAAATGAAGTACCCAACACATTTCATCAAAATAAATATTTCATTAAAAACATAATTAAATAATCCTAAATAAAGTACCTTTAGATATTTTAAAACATACCTTTAAAATCATTAAGTAGATATCCCTTAAATCGCTAACTCATCTGTTAAACATGATGATCATCACAATGAGCTTTCTTTTTATCCTTTATTTCATTCGGGGAGAAGTTTCCAAAAATTTCTCCACTAAGATTTGCTATATACACACACATATATATATTAAACGTCTTATGGAGAGATATCATTCAACCCTTGATTCAACTAGGGTTTGGCATTTGGATGTGCTTAGGAAAGAACCAAGTTTAAAACCCTAATAATGAATATTTGGTTTGAAAATTAATATTTATCGTTGTGGTTTGGAATATATCAACCCTCATGATCTTGAATCATATTTATTTATGTTTTTATCTATATAAATATATTCACGTTTATGTGATTCTACAGGTTTAAATCCTTATATATAGTTCCTAACCATGTTTAATCCTTTCACTTCATTGTTTATGTAACTTAATACTTAATACTAAATAGTAAATACTATTTGGTTTTTTGGCTTGACGCCATTCTCATGTCTTTTAATAGTCCTAGCGCTATGGTTAGTAGGGACTCTATAAATCGGCTTGCATCTGGTTTTATTAATATGCACAAAAATCGAAACAACTTTTTAACATTTATAGTAAGTTTTCTTTGCGATATGTTTCTAACATGATTTTTAGACCAATAAAAAAAATTGAGGCGTTATTTGGCCTCATATCGAGGCCAATTTATATTTTGTGCTTTTCAGCTTAGTGTTAAAACTACATGGTAGCAGCGTAGACATATGTAACAGGGTTTTCAAGATTTTCATTTTTCATTAATGCTATCTCAAAAATAGCATTAGTTTACAAGCATAAAATGTTAGTCTCATTATGTGTCTAATTTCTTGTAGAGGAAGCATGTGGATACTTGTAAGCATGTAGATTGTTGCATGTTTTCCATGTGTTCATCGTCCTGCTTCTTGTAGAAGGAAGCATGTGGATACTTGTAAGTAGCATGTGGAACCAACATGTGGATACCTGTAAGCATGTAGATTGTTGCATGTTTTTCATGTTTGTGATTCTCATTATAGACTCATAGCTCGCATTCAAGCTCAATATAGAAGCCTAGTCTTCCCTTCCAATCCATTTTATTCTCAGAATCTACAATGACCTAGTCTCCATTACATCTTTGGTTCGAAAGCAGTTGCGGCGACATTGCTATTTCTAAAAGCGATCTATGTAGTAACAATATTAGAAAGGCATAGTTGGGTAAGTAATTCCTATCGAAAAGAAGTTCTATCGTGCGTGTTTATAACGCTAATTTGTTCAGTATATTACCCATGAGAATTGTTGTTGTCAGTTGTTTGTAGAGCCATTGTTGGCTAACTCCCCTCTACTGAGAAATCCCCCACTTTTTCCAGTAGGGGTGGATTATGTCCCTATAACTGTAGTGTATAATATTGTACCTGCATAAAATACCTTACCGAGACCGTAGTTGATAAGACAGTAGTGTAACCTACCCTTCTTTCATTCAGGATATTAGGTACAACGTCCAAGGTGTGAAGTTTAATAAACTTTGTGAGTCCATTCATGCTTAATAAATTGCTTATCAGTCCATCTCATCTGATAGAACCATATGTGTTATTCCAAATCTTCCATACATTTAAAAATGTTCAGCAATCCCAACTCCAGAGATAGATGCAACTTGAGAATCATACAATTCACCACATGATGGCTACAACCTGAGAATCATACAATTCACCACATGCACCGAATTTTCTAGGTTATTTATATAAGTTTTCCACCAACATGCAGTGGTCTATGAGTTTACCACCACCATGTAGGGTTTCCTTTTACTATTGCATCTTTGGCTTGTATCCTTTGTCTCTTTGGTACAAAGGATTCCATCTATGCAACAAATTTTGAAACAAACTTATTCCCATCAAATATTGGAAGGCCACGTAGCTCTCTTCCAATCCAGCTTACTTATTTATAAATTTACATGCACCTCCTAGTGGACATATCATACCCTGTTTTCTGCCATCTTTCCAGTGCCTCCTTTGAGTCTGTATAAAAAAGCATAGGCTTCTATAACTAATCTCTCCATCTGCAATAGTATTTCTATCATCTTTTTTATGTGCAGTGATGTTGGAAATGTTATCCAAGATTGAGCTTTGAATATCCTCATTAGATAGGGATCATTATCGGCCATGATCTCTATCACTTAAGAGTCAGTTGTAGTATTTACACCATCAATGTTTACTTCTACCTGCTACACTCATCCAATAGGGGTACCAAACCAATAGAGATCCTATATTGATTAGCCAACATCAACTATATGGGGTACCAAACCAACTGTGGTCTGCCCATCAATTCCCTAGACTTTTTTTTAACAAAAACAGAAAAGAGGAGTATATTAACAGGCTGTGCACAGCCATTCATTACAGAGGAAACAAGATATAGAAAGCTGGCAAGTCAAAATTGCTGCACATTAGGCTTATCCTGAGAGTTTTCCATAAAACGGAGTGTATGATTTTCCCAAAATTGCTATTGTCTCGGGTAGTATATACCCGAACAAACTGGTTACATAGTAAAATGCAGAAAAACATTAACTAAACGAAAATAAAACAGTTTAACCAAAGGACATAAGTTAAGGGTTTCCTCTGTGAGCCCTTGGCTGTACTACGGACTCTTCTTTCATGGGATGATTAGCTACATCAGTTGCTCCATTTACTCTGCTTCCTTGGTTCATGGTAATGAGCTTCTCGAGATCTTCCTGTATTCTGTCCACCTTACCCAGCAACTCGCGGATGTTACTTTCAGTATCATCTATTCGGGCATCATGGTTACTGATCTGAAGCGAGGTGTGGCTCATGGTTTTGCCCATTTTTTTGATCTCCTTCGCCATTTCTTCATTATCCATAATCCCGATTGCTATCATCTCATACAGCCTGCGCAGGTTTTTCTTGATGTCCTGTAACCCTGTATTCTCCCCAGCTTGGGCCATATTTCCAGCGTCCATCGAAATCGCTATGCAGGCAAACTGTTTGTGCAAAGGATGAACAATACAATCCTGGTTCTCAACCCAGGAAGCTCTAACAACATGCCTGAGCACTACAATTTCTTGGTGCAGCACAGAACCCCCAAGTATGTCTGTGCAGGCTAACGTTCCCACAGCGCCTTCCTACCAACCAGTGCAGAGGCAACCCAAGACCCATTTCAGACTGCCTTCACGAGAAATATTTGCACCAACGTTACCTCCAGAAAACTAGGACGCAGAGGGATAGCTGGAATGACAAATTAAGAAAGCAGCAAGAGCCAGGCGCTCCTTTACGAAGGCACGGATGAGAGGGAGCACATGCCATGGGATTCCCAGTAGCCTCCCTCCCTCAACTCCAGCTACAACATTCAGAAGGAATCGCACTGTTTCTGGAGAGCCATAACCAGAGTCTGGAGAAAAATTATAGAACATGTCTTTGCAGGGAAGCGTCATAGAGAAGAAGGAGGGGATACTACGATCGTGCGAAGGAACAAGGCAGTAAATTAGAGGCCTGATGGGCTTTAATTCTGCTACAGCCGAGGATAGGAGAGAAATCCACGCGGCCAAGAAAGGAAGGCGTATGGGACAAGTTAATAAATGCATGGAGCCATCAAAAAGAAGGGGGAAATGGGGGCCAGCTGGGGGGAGGCGGTGAAGTGAAGGAGGGATGTGATGGGAGGGGGAAAAAAGGAGAAGGAGGGAAGGGTGGAGAAGAAGGGGGAGAAGGGAAAAGAAGAGGGAGGGAGAGAAGAGATGGAAGGGGGAGGATAAAGAGAGGAGGGGAGGAGGATGGAAGCCTAGGAGGCATCCAATTTTTTTTTGGAAGGATAGAGACTTTACTTTGGGATTTCGCAAGGGGAGAGTCCGAAAATGAACCTTATAACAACTCATCATGGAATGAATTTGAGGTATGGGTGATTTCCATCTTGGTTGTAGTGGCCTTGAGGAATCCTGGCACCTACATTAGCCATGTTGTCCGCTGCCTTATTATTATGCCGGAGGATATGAAAAGCCTCATAGGATTGAGACATGAGCAGCTTAGCTTTTTTATACAAGCGGCGACATTTAATTGCTCCTTCAGGGTACCCGTTAATCAGCTTGTAGATAACATTCCTAGAGTCTCCAAATATCAAAACCTTCCAAATATTTTTAGCATGAAGAAGTTGAAGACCCTGAAGAAGAGCCATCCACTCAGCTTCATTATTAGTTCTATTGCCTAGACCCCAGGCGAAGCTTTGTTCAACTTGTCCTCCAGGATCCAACAAGATCCCCCCCGCACCTGCCACCCCTGAGTTCCCTAGACTTATTTGGAAGGATATTGACATAAAAAAAATCTAAAATCACATCCTACATTTAATATCCTTCTAGTTCCATGGTTATTCTAAATTTTCTTCCTAGCCTACATTTCTTCCTAACATGTCTAACATGTCTCTTAGGAATGGGTAAAACATAGGCACTTCATCCTCCAACCCCACTATTGGTCTCTTCAACATTTATGCTTGCTTCCTATAAACCTATGGATCATTCAAAATATTAACACAACATTGAAAGAAAGTAATTACTTGATCATTAGAGTCTGGTTCTCATTCTCTAGTAATGCGCTATTATTTCTCCCACACAAGCGCCTCCTTTAAGGAATCCATGGCATCTCGCAAGAAGTGCTTTTGTCATGCTGCATCAAACTATGGTGGCGCTGGAGCAACTTCTTTTCTTTTTCCTTACAAATATTCTCAACATCCAGGCCAATTTGTGCACCTCCTTGAGTAACAACAAGGACTCAATGTGTCTCTCGTTGTTCCTTCCTAGGTTCTGTAGTAATCATATTAACTCACCTTTCCTTTTCCTCCCATTTTTCTTTCAGTTTTGGACAATATTTTGTTTCATGCTCAGTGATATGACAATATATGCATAGTGCGTGGGGTTTGGAATAGATATCTGCAATGTGTCTTACCTCTCTACAGTTGTAACAGGTGGGTGCTCCTCCTTGTCCTAGACCTATGTAACCTCCTTTGAATCCTCCTTGACTTCTACCTATATTATTCTCTGTTACTTGCACATGAAAGGCAGTAGTTGTATGTTCCTTCATCAACTCCAATTATCTACAATTGTTAACATCATGGCCTATATATTTATAGAATTAACAGAAGGGGGTCTTTGTGGTTGTTTGCTAATTATATAACATTGAACGTCGAGATGGGTTGTGCCCCCATGTTATGCAGATCTCACATTAGTAAGACTTTTATCCAGCAGGGAACGGATTCGGTGCGCCTGTCATAGTGTAATTTCGAAGTATCAGGCATTTATTTCTATTATGTCTCTCTATTCTACACAGGGTAACCATATTTGTTTACGTACCGCCACTCTCATACGTGAAATATTTTAGATTTTTAACATTAAGCTAGCATATCATTAGGATATTTAACTGAGAGAACATCAAGCACAACAATCAAACACAAGAGACAATGAACATAGTGTTTTTCCTCGGGGAAACCATAAATGGAAAAAACCTCGCAACTTCCTCAGAGATAGAATCAACACCAAAAGTGAAACCCAAAAACAGTAAGATGATCTCCCGACAGCAGTAACCTCTTTCTTCCTTGGCCCACTGTCTTTCTCTTCCTCAACTATGCGCTAAAACTGAGTGTGAGTGAGTGTGTGATAAATAGAGAGGCTAGCTCTCTATTTATACTAATTCCTGACTTGACTAAACCCAACTAGGGCCGACTTCACTAGGTGAGTCTAATAACCCTAGTGCCCCGAAACTGCGGGGACTTTAACCCTTAGACAATAGGAGGGTTACCCACCTTGACTTGACATGACTTGTTTACATTATAGAAACTCCCGATAGGAACCTCAGGGCATGACATGACTCAAGTACATTACAAATACATCCCGGAATAAAAATCAGGTTACAATACATAAGAAATACAAGTGAATAAATTCTGAAGTTACAATTACATCAACACTCCCTCTTAACTAGGAAGGTATTCTCTCGACACAATTTATTAGCACAAGTCTTCTTCTCTGTATCATCTAGATCGTCATAAATTCTTTGTCATCTTCACCTTCAAGTCATCTCTATCTTCAAGTCACCTTCATATTCAAGTCATCTTCACCTAGATCTGGATCATCACTCGATCTGGATCATCATCACTGGATCTGGATCATCTTTGGAGCATCATCTCTGGATCTTGATCATCCCTCGATCTGGATCATCTCTGCTGGATCATCATCACTGGATCATCACAGGTGCTATCTCATGATTCTTCTCATCATAGGAATTTCTATAGAGCCATCCCTTTTTCATGATGGTTGTAGGCCTAGCCTCCATGTAGGTCTTCTTCAGTGCTTATATCTGACCCTAAGTCAGAATGGCCCACCGAGCACTTATATCTAATCATGTAGGAACCAATCCTATAATCATATCAGAAAGGCATGCCCAACACTCACATCTGACCATGTGGGAACCAATCCCACAACCCTGTGAGAAAGTCCCAGCACTCACATTTGACACATGCGAGGAACCAATCCAACATACATGTTCAAAAAGGCTGAGCACTTATATTTGACACATGTGAGGAACCAATCTAAAATACATGTTCAAAAAGGCTCTGCACTTACATCCAACACATGCAAGGAACCAATCCAACATGCATGTTCGAAAGGGATCTGCACTTACATTCGACACATGCGAGGAACCAATCCTACAGTCATATCAGAATGGCCCCCAGTCCCAGACTAAGCTACTTGGTAACTGACCAGGTGCCTCCATTCCAAGAATGGCATTCAACTCTTACTTCTGATCATGTAGGAACCAATCCTACAGTGACATCATAATGGCTCAGCACTCATATCTGACATGGAAGGAACCAATCCTCACCATGACATAATGGCTCAACCCTTACATTTGACCATGGAAGGAACCAATCCTCTCACCATGTCAGAATGGCTCTAGGTCTCATCATTTCCCCTTGGAGGAAACCTCGATCTGGAGAACACCAAGCTTCTCCCTGAAGTACTCGAACTTCACCTTAGCCAACGTCTTTTTCAACACATCAGCTATCTATTCCTCCGTCGCAACATATTGGAGCTTCACTGCTCCCCTCTGCACCATATCCCTAATATAGTGATACTTGATCTCGCTATGCTTCGACTTGTCATGGAACACTGGATTCTCTAACAAATTCATGTTGGTTGTTACAATGTATACAAGTAGCATCCATCTGGAGATCATATAAATCAGACAGTAGCTTCCTCAGCCATATTGCCTCACAACTGGCTAAACAAGCTGCGACATACTCTGCTTCAGGTGTACTCAGTGCCACATAGGATTGCTTCCTACTAAACCAAGAGATCACACCTGATCCCATACTGAAGCAACACCCTAAAGTGCTCTTCCTATCAATGGCACTGCCTGCCCAATCTGAATCAACATAGCCCTCCAAGTTAATCTTCTGATTCACCTTGTACTTGAGCCCATAATCAATTGTACCCCTCAGGTACCTCAGAATATGCTTTGCAAAAATCAAGTGAACATGTCTTGGATCTGTTAGGAACTAGCTCAAGGTGTTCACAACAAAGAAAATATCTTGTCTTGCGTTCATCAGGTACATCAAGGACCCAATCATCTGATGATACATCGTAGCATCAACCGCTTCTGATGAAGTATCACTCAACAGCTTCAGGTTCGATGCCATAGGTGTGGTCATGGCCTTGCATTCCATCATCCCAAACCTCTTCAGGATCTCTACTGCATACTTCCCTTGTCCAAGGGAGACTCCATCCGCATTCTGCCACACCTCCATGCCTAGAAAATAATGCATCATACCCAAGTCCTTCATTTCAAACTTGGCAGCAAGATTTCTCTTCGTATCAGTAATCAACCCATCCATACCTGTTACAAACAGATCATCTACATATAGTAGGAGAATCACTAGGTTGCCATCTTCAACCTTGTAGTAAAGGTTGGAATCTGCTTTACTCTTGGTAAAGCCCAAACTGGATAGAAAGTTGTCAATCCTACCGTACCATGTCCTGGGTGCCTGTTTCAAACCGTACAGGGCTTTCTTCAATCTACACACATGAGACTCCCTGTCATGTGTCTCAAAACCGAGTGGCTGCTCTACATACACTTCCTCTTCCACTACACCATTCAAGAAAGTAGTCTTAACATCCATTTGGTGTATCTTCCATTTTATCATTACAGCCAGAGCAAGTACTGATCTGATGGAAGTGTATCTAGCTATAGCTACAAAGGTTTCTTCATAATCTATTCCTTCTTTTTGTGAGAAGCCATGAGCCACGAATCTTGGCTTATATTTCTCTATGTTACCATCTGCAGCATGTTTGATTTTGTAGATCCATTTTGAAGTTACAACCGAATTCCCTTCTGGTGTTGGGACAACATCCCAAACATCTTTCTTCATGATCGATTGATACTCTTCGATCATAGCATCCTTCCATTCTTTCCGTTCTGCGTCTTCTTCTAATTGGAATTTTTTTCACTGATAAAGTCACATAGTAAAGCTACATATCCGGAGCAGGATCTGATTCTCTTTCTTTCTCTGTGATTCTCTTCTGGAGCCCCATATCTTTTCGCACCTTGGATAGCTTCTCGTACCCAAGCAGTTTTCCTCTTGTGAGGATTCTTCTCTTGAGGTGGATCTACAGGTATTTGTGGTTCTTCAAATTCTTGATATTCTTCTTGAGTTTCTTCATTCATGGTTGTATCATGAATTCTCGATGCTTCTACTTCGTCAGGTTCTTCAGCAGGTCTCTTTCTGGATTTGTTGTAAGCTCTGTCTTCATCAAATGTTACATCCCTGCTGATGCCGATCTTCTTGAATCCTGGGAAGTATATTCTGTAAGCCTTTGAGCTTTCAGAGTATCCCACAAATATACCCTTCTTTCCTGAAGGATCTAACTTTGTCCTCTTTTCTTTCAGAATGTGTATGTACACTAGGTAGCCAAATATTCTGAGATGGATGACTTCTGGTTTCTTGCCGGAGAAGACTTCTTCAGGAGTCTTGTTCTCGATTACTCTGTGTGGAGTATGGTTCTGTACATACATCGATGTTTTGGCATCCTCTACCCATAGATGCATGGGAAGATCTTGATCATGAAGCATTGCTCTTGCAACTTCCATGATAGTTTTATTCTTGCTTTCTGCAACCCCATTCTGTTGTGGATTATATGCAGTGGATAACTCCCTCTTAATCCGTGATTCTTTGCATAATTCTTTGAATTCATTTGATGTGAATTCTCCGCCATTATCTAATTGAAAGGTATTGATCTTCTTTTCTATGTGGTTCTCGATCAAGGCTTTGAATTCTTTGAACTTGCTGAAAACTTCATCTTTGTTCTTCATGAAGTAAATCCATGTCTTCCTAGAAAAGTCATCAATGAAAGAAACATAGTATACATACCTGCTTAGATAACTTGATGACATTGGTCCGCATACATCAGAGTGGATGATTTCCAAGATTCCTTTTGCTTTGCTTTCGCTACTTGGAAATGTCTTCTTTGTATTCTTTCCTTTCGCACATCCTTTGTAGACCCCTTCATGTTTTTTTTGAATTTCTTGAAGACCTTCAACAGCTTTGCTTGCAAGTGGTAGGGATCTGTAGTGCACATGTGCAAGCCTTTTGTGCCAAAGTTCATTTGGTTTTACTGTGTCATGGACCAATGCTTGTTCTAGATGGCCCTTCAATTTGCATAAGCCTCCTTCTTGTTCTCCAATCACTATTACATCGTCAATAGTCTTTCCTCTTGGCCACATGAGGACTTGGCCATCTACAAATGAAACCCTCATGCCTTTTGCATCTAGTGCCAGTATGGAGAGAAGATTCTTCTTTAGTCCTGGTACAAACAAGACATCCTTCATTTTCATAGACTTTCCAGAGTCTAGCTTGTAGGAGGATTCACCACTACCTTTTATGGGATATTGGTAGTCATACCTAAGTCTCACCTTATGGGGTGAATTATGTTCGAATAGTTTCTCAAAGGATTTCTTGAAACCTTTCATGTGTTTGGAAGCCTCACTGTCAATAATCCAATCTTTGCTTCCATGAGTGACAGTTCCAGTGAGAGCAAAGATCAGAACATATTCATCTTCACTTGAAGAGTCTTCACTTTCTTGTTTTATACTCTTTCTGGGAGGATCATCATCCTCAGTAGTGTGAGCATGATGTCTTCTTTTGGAGTTCCTCTTCTTCTTGGATCCATTCTTATTCATGGGACAGTTTCTAGCATAGTGTCCTATTTCATCACATGTATAACATCTGAGTTTAGATGAACCTTTCTGATGAGAATGCTTACCTTGGTGATGATGCTTTTCCCTTCTTCCTTTCTTAGAGTGCACTGTGAGAGCTTGATCTTCACTTCCCATCTTTTCTTCTCAAGCTACTATTCGAGCTTCTTCTTGTGAACATTCTTCCCACAGTCTACTGAACTTGACTAACTTCTTCCTAGCATAGATTCCTTGGATGAAAGAATCCCATGACCTAGGGAGGCCATTCAAGGTTGTCATCACAATTTCTGCATTCTCCACTTCTTCATCTGCTGCTTCCAGCTGTTCTTTGATCTGGGAGACCCTTGTGAAGTATGACTAGATGGTCTCCTCATTCTATATCTTTACATTCTTCAACTGTTTCCTTAGAGTCATCTTCCAGTTGATGTTCTTCCCTTCAAACAGTTTGGTTAGGGCATCAAACATAGCTTTAGGTGTCTTGAGGGAGGACACCTGTGGTATGAGGTGATCCTTGATAGAATCAACAATGATCTTCTTTGCCATAACCAACTTCTTCTCATGTAAGGCCTTGGCCTCATCTCCCTCTGGAACTGGAACCTCCTCACTAATATAGGAGTCCAACTCATTTTCTTCCAGGACTAGGGAGATCCTATACTTCCAGGCTCGAAAGTTATTAGCTCCCTCAAGCTTTTCATTAAGCTTGGTATGATGAGACATCTTAACTGAGAACCTCAAATGGAAATACAAAATATTTATATCTTACCAAGTCAATATGTCGAATCTAGATTTGGAGCTGAAATCTTGCAATGCTGGTTCATGAGCAGATTAGGGTTTTGCTTTTCCAGAGTTATGTCCAACCAAATGCTTTGATTTTGATCTCTCACTTCGATTTTGGGGAGGATATCAATCCAGGACTGGGATCATTGAAAAAATCCACTTCTGTGAAAAGCCTCAATTTCCAGCAGTAGTGTTGTGTCCAAAACTGAAAAACCTCAAAATTGGATTATGCTTCAACAAAAAGATGCACCCTAGGGAGGAGATTTATTCCACCCTACTTTTGCTAAAAATATGTGGTGAGAGATCCACAAAATAGGAAGCCCTAGTTCCCGCAGCTGCATAGTGTCTTCTTCTCAGGTTAGCTCTGATACCATGTTAGATTTTTAACATTAAGCTAGCATATCATTAATATCTTTAACTGAGAGAACACCAAGCACAACAATCAAACACAAGAGACAATGAGCACAGTGTTTTTCCTCGAGGAAACCATAAATGGAGAAAACCCCGTAACTTCCTTAGAGATAGAATCAGCACCAAAAGTGAAACCCAAAAACAGTAAGATGATCTCCTGACAACAGTAACCTCTTTCTTCCTTGCCCCAGTGTCTTTCTTTTCCTCAGCTATGCGTTACAACTGAGTGTGAGTGAGTGTGTGATAAATAGAGAGGCTAGCTCTCTATTTATGCTAATTCCTGACTTGACTAAACCCAACTAGGGCCGACTTCACTAGGTGAGTCTAATAACCCTAGTGCCCCGGAACTACGGGGACTTTAACCCTTAGACAATTGGAGGGTTACCCACCTTGACTTGACATGACTTGTTTACATTATATAAACTCCTGATAGGAACCTCGGGGCATGACATGACTCAAGTACATTACAAATACATCCTAGAATAAACATCAGGTTACAATACATAAGAAATACAAGTGAATACATTTTGAAGTTACAATTACATCAACAAAATAGATGGTTTGGCTAGGAGGCAAATGTGCGTGTTCCCAAAGAAAAAAGGGGCAACATGGATAATACGGTAGTCAAATATCTCTTTCTCAGTTACAAAGATGGAGTGAAAGGATATAAGCTGTGGTATCCACTAGTGAGGAAAATAGTATATAGTCGAGATGTTCTATTTAGATAAAACAAGAGTAATTCTAGGAATGAAACTTTATGGGAGCTTCAAACATTAGAGGAGCCTCAAGAAATGGCCCAAGAGATTCAAACCTGCAACTGAGATGGTGGCGAGCATACGAGACGGTGGCATATAAATGTATGTACAAAAGGCGTAGTTCGAGGCAGAAGCTGAGGAGCAGAAGCTAAGGAGGGTAAAACATAAAGACCAATAACCAAATATACAAACACAAAAGCAAAGGTGGAAGTTTAAGCACTTGATTCAGAGCCAACCAGTTTTAATTATCGATCGATACCCAGTTCCTGTTCGGATGGATTCAGTTCCATTCGTTATTTACATTGAATTGGAGCCAATTCATGATCTCTATCTAGTCAAAGAATCCTTCTATGTCTATATTAAATTGAAGCGTTCATTTCTGGCAAAGTCTCTACAGCAATCATTGCATCCTCAGGAAACACAACACAATATATATAAAAAATTAAGCTATGATCAGGTAAATTGTTATATCTCCATCTGACTCATTGATATAGATCTGTATCAATGATGTTATAAGCTGGCTTATCAAGTTTTTGTTACAACTGCTCAATAATGCAATATGGAGCACTAACACGACATTCCAGTCACCAAAGGCTCTCCTAAAACAAGAAGGAATGCATGATCGTTATTTGCCGATGTAGCAATGACCTCAACCGACAACATAGCAGAACCACGCCTATTTGCTCAAATTTTGTGCATGGCTTATACATGGTGTGATGCTTCATGTTGCATGAATGTTTCGATGTGATCGGTCTACTACATGACCTCAATGTGGCGATTGTAATTGTTAAGAAAGCATTAAGAGTTTTCCTTAACATGCGTAATAGAACCTGTATCTTTATTATATCCAAAGTCTAGGCCTTCTAAATTATTTAAGCACCTTTTATACCTATAGTAAATCAATCTAGAATTATTTGATTACGTACATACAAAACAAGAAAAATATAAGCTTCAACATTTGATTGAGCTATATATCTAGAGTGTGTGGTGATCGATTTTTCAACTATTTTGTATGTGAGTATAGTATTCATTGAGGATGGTTTCATGATTCAAGTGTTATGCATGCAAGCTACTATCCACATGGCATGCAATCATCCGGGGTTCTACTTCAAGATCCACAGAAGTCTCAAGAATTATTAGAATGCACACTTGAATATATATATATTTTTAATACGTGGCTTGATTTTTTAAGGAGGTAGGTAACTTTATTAAGCCGTTGATATGTGCCATCATTCCAAACATGATAAGTGGCTTAAAGACCCCCTATTCTTAACATCATGCTTGAACAGGTGCCCGCTTGGCCCTACATTAGTAGATGAAGTAGCTCGAAACCCATTGCTATTACAAGTTAAAAGGGTTTCCCTGCATTTATCTTAAACAATAGTCTAGTAAACGAAATAAACTAATGGACAAATCAACTAGAAGTACATAAATTTATGTTTCATATAATTTTATATTTAATCGGGGATAAAGGTGCAAGTACATTAATAAACAATATTCTAGTCAAAATGGCTTTTGTCATAACTCTAACTCCACTTAATTATGAAATTCCCTGACATGTATTATCAACTTAAATGCTAAGTGGAAATATCACATCTTCAACTCAATAATGGTTTGAATCATCCCTAAAATGTAGGTACGTTTTTCTTAGCTTTTGTGAAAGTCTTTTGTTTGAAAAACTGAGTCATTTTCTCAATATTGCATATTAAATAGCTATACACACATTTAAGAAAATGAAGTGCATTGTACAACTTTGGATTTATATGTATATTTTTTAAATACAATATACATACACTTGTGACATGTTTTTAAATTTAATGCATTCAGAGAGTGTAAAGTAATTTTATCAACTTTGTTTCCAAAACCACAATCATAAGTTAATTCATTTATTAATTACTATATTTTAAAGATATTTTCTAAATAAATATATATTTCACTTGTTAGTTATTTAAATTTAAAGAATCTAGCTACATTATTGTCTTATATTTATACGAATTCAAGGTACTATCGACATCAAAGGAGATTTTGGTATATCATTGAAAATGGTAATGCTTCCTTGGAAGCTACCATCTTTAGCATAGGCTAATGGTTTCTTGGCCTTGGGGCTGCCACCTTTGGAGTCGTGGCTTTCACAAGTTTCTAGATTTGGACAATGAGCTTCTTAATGAAGATAGTAGGAAAATCGAATTTAGACTTTTCATTCATGAATTTAGTTATCGCATAAGGGCTTCAGAAATCATTTGCAATAGGAGCACAATAAATGAATGTAAAAAATGGAGTAAAAACTAAATGAATCGATCAATAAAAGGCATATCAAGAGGTACCTTTATGTGGGGGTTTCAAACCCTTGAGAGCCCTTGGCTTCTTTTCCTTTCAGGTTTTCACCTTTTTCTCCTTGGCTTCCTTGAAAATATTCTCTTTAGTGGTCTTAGGATCTTCATTCATCGCAAGCGACGGTTTCCATAGTAGCATCGATGGAAAGCAATGATTTTTCCTACAATACTACACAACACAGAAGCTTGATATTGACATTGGAAAACTAATTCGACTCTACTCGTAGAAACATATTCAATCACAAGAGTTTGCTATAATCAACGATCTAGCTTGGGGACTTCTTCACTAACTCTCTTGCTCGAAGTGTAATGTTTCTTTTTATACCATATTGAGAACTTCTCTACTAATAACATATAGTTATCTACAGAGGTTGTTAATAATGCAGAAATAAGACTAGTTCTCTCTTAGCATATAAGTTATCAACTTATAGTGCCTATTTCTTTCAATTAAGGCAAAACAAGAAGCTTCTTCTCTTATGCTCCAAGGACACCAGCGGTATGGACTTGAGGCTTACCTTCTAATGCAATCTCAATATCAAGCATGTTGTGAATCTAGATATTGATCTCCATCTTGAAATTCACTGCAAGCAATGGCCTCCATGGATAGGCAAGATGACTCCTTCAACATGGACTCACTGAGCTTCTCGATGTGGCACTCATGCATTTGGTGGATGCATGCATTTTTTGCATGGCCATGGAAAGATTCGGTGCTATAGAATAGTCCGTGCGATTGCTTTTGGACCTATAATCTATATAGGTATTTAATAACACACCATCTAGTCGCTAGACTAGGAATTACTCTTTAATCTCCTTTGAAGAGAAATTTTTCAAGAAATATCCTAAGAAGACTAAATCATATGGATAATTGTCTGCTTCCTAAAGAATATCAATAAGAAGTGTGTCACTCAAGATTATTCTAAGAGTGGCTGGCACCCATCTCCGCATGCTTGACCAGTATTGATTCCACCAATAATATTTCCTACTATATTAGGTAGACTTGGACAAAGTATTGCTTATTTATAACTGAGCAAATTAACTAAGCACGTTAAAACAACAACTAATCTTGGAATGAGAGAAAGATATCGCCCACATCCAGGGTAATCAATGGATGATACCACTGATTCTAACTCTGTAACTAGATAATAGTGTATTTAGGGAACATGATATCAAATTGGATCAAATGCCTTAAAATCCTCCTTTCCCTTCACAACCTCTGTCGTTGATGTCTTTGTATTTGTGTTACCTGTAACTATCCTATGGGCATGTATCAATTTCACTTATTTAGGCTGCTACCACCATTTCATTGTTAGCAACGACATTGCACACAGAAATCTTGACATGCTTCTTCGACCTTGCTGACGTGCTAAGGATTCAATTGCATAAGGAAGGAACTTGTTGCCTTTAGCATCTCCCCTTGTTCTACTTAGTCATACTATGTTTATGTTGTATTACTTCTTCTATTTCCATAGTTGTTTCATATATTGAGATTCATAGTTTATATTTGACTTGATCTGAATTCATGGCTGTAGTATTTTGTGATATATCGTTTTCTTTGTTACTACATGTTCTACAAGTATTGACCTATCACTTTATAGTTTATTGTGATTTCAAAATTAATCTATCATTCTTATTTGGCATACCTTAAGATCTTAAAGCAGCTACTTGTATACTCCTAAGTTATCGTCAAGGTTTATATTCATTAATCATGAAGAAAATTTTGTGGTCTTCCATATCCTCTATCTTCAATTAAATGGTTTATGTAATATTTATCTTCTTATAAAAAGATAAATATTATGTATTCTTTAAAACATTTATATTAATAATCTATTGTCCACTATAGGTTATAGGTTAATCCTTTACGAGATTAATTTGGGAAAATTCTATACTTCGTAAATATTAGTCAAACAATAAAATGTATACTTTTGGTGTCACGTAGGCGTATGCTAATTTCATTTACCATATTTAAGTAAATAGGCTTTACGTATTTTTTGTGCTTAATTAAGCCAAAGTTATTTATATGTACATTTTACATTTTACTTTTTAGTTATAAACACCCTCGTAATATACACAATTACTATTATGTAATTATCATTTGCAATGATTTGACTATTATAGAAACACCCTCTTGTTATACAAGATTACTATTATGTAATTCTCCTCTGTAATGAATTGACTATTATAGAAACACCCTCGTGTTATACAAGATTACTATTATTTGTAAGTCAATATTAGGTGAGATATCTATACCACAAATAAATTAGTAGTTATCTTTAAACTTAGGGAGTAGTTAAAATTATATATAAATCAAACAAATTGTTTTTGTTTTAATACCTTCAGTGTTATGGCAATAATTATTAACAATGGGGTGAATTCATGAAGATCAGTGTCTATTTAGTGAGAATCGCATCGCAAAATTCATATTATACAATTTTTTGTCTCAACAATAATTTGGTGAAACTATTATTTGGACGAACAATAGTTCGTATGAAAAATTAATTAATCCAATGGTCGAAATTGTTTTTCGATGAAATCCAACGGTCAAATATTGAAAAAAATAAGTAGGCCAAAAACATAAATAGTTATTCGACCGAACTATTGTTCGGGCGAAAACCTATTAATACTGAAAACTGAAAGGTTTTAATGTTTCTCCAATTTTGGAAGGTAAAAACAATATCAATTACTGTAAATAAACTGTCGAAACTGATACAATTAGTTTCACAATTGAATCTACTTTTTGTATGTATAGATATTGTTGTGTTTAGGAGAGACATGATAATTTTATTTATTTTTTAACATGTGTCCATTTCAGTTTCATTACTTTCAAAATGCAATGAAATGAAAGATCCGTAACTTGAAAAAAACACAATACAAAAAATTGTAAAAAATACGGGGCCCTTCATTGGAGTGTCTACTTCAAAAGGGCATTCTTAAGATTTTTTAGTTTTAGAGTAAATTGAGAGAAATGTCCTGTCAAAATAAACAGGTTGAAATTCGACGATCTTTCTGCAGTGATCCAATTCAAAAAACTATAATAATTAGTATATATATCCATTAGTTATGAAATTATAGTCATGTCTTAACAATGTTTCAGGCCCATAAAAAAACATGACTATTGTAATGCACCTAAAATTAATAATTTATTATTAAATTCTGTTGAAAAATACTTTAATTATTGTTTTATTTTTATTATTATTTTTGACAGAAAGTCAAATATAAAACATTTGTAATGAATTATTATTTATTAATAAAATATACTGAAGGGGGGACAAAAGTGGAAATAGTTGTTGAATAGTGTTTGCTAACCGATAAGAGGAAAAGACAAGTGGCTAAAGCCATTGAGTGAGAACTCAAGATGTAGGAGACATCATCCCCAATAAACATGTCACAAATTCTAGTTGAGTGCTAAAGAGAAGGACCCTCATAAATGACCAAGTCCTAGGAAAAATACTATAAAATAGTGTGTCCATGAGTAGCAGGAGGCTAGCATTGGATGGGGATTAAAGATGAGAATGCAAGAGATGGTGCATTGAAGGAATTTTCTCGTGTGGTTCAACGAACATGTTCGGGGGTTTTGCAGCAAGTAACTTGGATACTCTAGGAGTTGGTTGGGAGGAACAACTTTTCCTATTTTGTTTTCCCAACAGTGGTGCCAATTTCTTATTCTATGTTTAAATTTACTGTAGATCTGAAATGGCTAATGCAGTACCTAGTATGCATTGATTCATCTAAACTTGTTTATTAGTATTAATTCAGTTATATTTTTATTATAAATGTTAAATGGTAATTGGTGAAGTGTTTAGATCAGGAATCTATACATGAGTTAAGAATTTATGTTTTATCGGTTTATATGGTGAAATTCGAATTCTATACTTAATCAATATGTTCTATTTCTTTCCTATTTGACATATATATTTTTAAAAGGATTACTATATTCCTTTCTTCCTACAAATTTTCCTAATCTGTGAGTTAAAACTGATAGTATGTAGAAGAACCATATCCTCTAATAATGTTAGTGTAAATCTATAATATCTCATGTTTGATTAGAGTAAGAAACATTTCCTATTTCAATATTTAAAACATTGATACTATACGCTTATACAATCAAAACATGTAACCTAGATTTTAACATATCTAGAATTGCTTTTCATTAGATTTTATTAACATTCATAGTAGATCTGTTATAAATAGATCTATAAACACAGAGTTATCTTCCATTCCTTTAGAATGGATCTTACACAATAAACATATATGTTAAACTCCTATAGAATGAGTATAATGTAATATATAAACAACCCTTATGGTCCTAGTAAACATTTATAACCGGATCAAGGATACAAAGTAAATAATCATCTATGATTTAAACATAAGTAAATTATGAACCGGTCCTTTATGGATCCACAACTAAAACCACAATAGGCTTATTTTTCTGAAGTTTTCCTTTATAGCATAGAGGCTACTCAAACAAACACGTACATGATAGTTACAGCTAATATTTAAGAAATCTACTGGAATCCTTTACGGATCTAGAAGATAACTATATTAAATCAAAATTAAAGTAATTAAGTAATCCATAGTCCCAATGTAAAAGAAATTGCATAAGCAAAAATGTTCCTTCTCAAGGACTAGCATTAAACCCATCAATAAGGGCAGTGAAGTATTAAACAAGGTCTGTAAATAAGATCCACATGAAATCCAAAATACTTAATTTCATTACACCACGATTTCACTTCCAAAATACTCTACAAAAATCACATGGGTCGTATTAATACTAAGTTGAATTTATGGTTGTAAGCCCATGTTCCAATGGCCACCATCGTTTTATAAATGAGTAAATAATTATACTAAAACAATAGTGCTACGAGTTAAACAAAACACACACCTCTGTAATGTAAACACATATATTTGTTCAAATACGAAAACATTGTCAAACACATTCATGGCCATAATACCATCGAAGGATGGAAGCCATTAATTTTACAATTTGATTAACAAAATACAACAACGAGTATGGTCATAAGTCCATTATTAATGGTATCCATCATAAAAAAATCTTTAAACATGTTTTCATTCGCAGTACAAACCCTATGGGGTCATTCCTTATCAATAACTTAAACAACCAGTTTACAAACATAAAAAAATACAAGCAAAACTCTTAATAGTAATAGTGCATACCCTAGGGTCAAGTTGTCCTTAAAAATCATTTTGCATACACAGAAGTGGTTGTCAGACCATCCTGTATGGATTCCGCATTCTCTTCTCCATCATTAAACATTGTATGATTTTGGGAGTATGTCCATCCGAGATGGCACCCAAACCCTATTGAAAGACATTAAGAACAAATACAGTGCATCTAAACATTGCCGAAGCAAGTGGTCGTAAAATCCTATGCAAGGTAAACCCTAAGGGTTTTTCCTGTTGCAAATATTGTTAAACAAAAAGAGAAAACGTATCTAAAAATTGGCGTAGCTTCCACTCTCAGCCCCATTCTCATACCTAGCACACCTACAACCAATGTTTACACCAATCAGCAAAATGAAGACTGTTTTCATATTGGAAAGTTAAATAAAAAAATAGATTAAATCTAAATTACCTAGGAGTTTAAAAAAGCATGCCTGGGAGGAGGTGACCCTTTCATCTCCTTCTCCAGCTCCTTCAACCTGCACACATTTTGAGTTACTGTCAGAAACGAATTTTTATTAAAAAACGCAAAGAGGAAAAATGTTTAACCCTTACCTTGGCATGTTGGAGAGAGGGCCATGGTTCAACTCCTCTGGAGTACCCTTAGCCCTCCTCTTCCTGCAATCATAACAAAGTTTTATCAGTAAACTTCATAAATGATGGATTTTATACCAATAAAAGCACATAGATAAGTTAAAGAGTTCTTCTCACATGCATGGGGTCTTCACTTAGAGAACCATGGCATAGCGCCTTTGTTCATGGGATATTAAAGAATACCCCTAATTTCACAAGATATTGATAATTACCTACAATAATAATTTTGTTGAGCCCTCCTCACAATACCTATTTCTAGTTAAATAAACCCTATTTTTATGATATATTCCCTATTTTTACTAGAAACCCATTTTTATACCCCCAATACCTATAAATCCCCCATACCCTACTCCTTGCACCCCAATACCTAAATATATTGACCTTATTTTTCACAATTAAAAAACCCCCCTTTATGAATGAGTGTGATAAGATATTTCTCAACAAGGTGAATCCCCCATGCTCACATGTTAGCAGACAGACCGCATGGTTGAAGTGTTGGCAGGCTCATTGAAGCACCAGCATTGAAAGGCAGACCGTTGAGGAAGTCATGGGAACCTAGTTTACCTTGGAAGGGATAAAGAACGATGCCATTAATGAAAAAACAAACCAGAAACAGAGTAGAGCTTCGGCTCTCGTCGACCTCCAACCAAAAACCACCATTACAATAACGAGGGTTTCGACAACCATAACATTTAAACCTTGCAAAAACCCTAGGAATCTTTCCATCCAAGTGTAAGGCCGAGATCTCTTCTCGAGCCAACTCAAGATCCTCGATGTGCTGTCAACTCACATCGAGGACAAATAATTAAGTCAATGAAAGTACCATATTAACTCACGACCAGAGCAATGATATGGCCTAAATTATTGCATGAATATATATATTAAAAACAAATTGAACATTGGGTCAAACACCAAATGACAACCATACAATATATCATGTGAAACATGGCGTTAACATATCATAGAAGAACCTTTACACTATGCCAAACAAAACCAAACAAATCATTGCATCGTAAGCCATAAACTTTGTATTAAATTTACAAGGGGTTACAATATGGTTAATACGATATGTCTTACAAACACCAATCCATCGCGCTTAAGGGGAGGGTCACCACAAATACTATACGCTTAGGCTATGGTAAGGCCTAAGTCCTTTAAATCACTCTAAATAGCCATATTACATAATGGATGGGATCAAGACGAGGGATAGTCCCCCCATCTTTAGGACGTTGAAGGTCCTAGTAAAAACAATCAAATTAAAAGCAAGTAAACTGAGAACATTACGTGTATGGGTATGGATGAATGTTTCGAAGGAGATATCCACTTACTGAACCAACTGAACTTGGCATAATAGATGGGATAAAGATATTAATAACCTGTAGTAGTAAAACATGAGTAATCTACTAGTAATTTACAATAAACCAATCAATGTAATTTTTTTATTTATTTGCAATTTTGAGGTGTGTTACATAATGGTATGAGAGCATGGTTACAGCACTAGTCCTGAACCGGCTCAACACTTGAAATGATAAAGAAACCAGAAAAACTAATCTACTTTATTTTTTTGGTTTGAATTGTCTTACAAAACAGAAAGAGAAGGATAATTGTATTCTTGCAAGAAAAACATGGCAGATGTAGGGATGTATGCAGAGGAGGAACCTTGCTCGGAAAATACTTTAAATAATGAAGAGGGGAATTTAAGGAATGGGGAAATTTGGGTGACTCTGAACGAAAGTGAAGATAATAAATCTGAACTACAAATAACTATAGAATAACTTAGATCAAACCTAAGAAAAGTTAAAAATGATAATGAACAAATCCTAAAAGCTCAAGAGGAATTAAATACTATTTTATTATCTAAAATACATAACGACGAAAATGAGAAAAATATAAAATCTGAGCATATTATACAGAAAAACACACCTTACATACGTAAGGGAAGGAAACTGGAACTTCCTAGTCATAAACTTAAAACCTCCAGTGAAGAATCAGTCAAGCATCACTCAGGAAAACAACAAAATTCAAGCGAAAGTAGTGATGATAAAAAAAGAAAAGGAAGAACAGACCCTATGAGGAAATATCTGGGGAGTTTGAAAAGATTAAACCACCAATGTTTAATGGTGAAATTGACAAAGGTGAAGAAGCAGAAGTCTAGTTATTACAGATGAAGAAGTATTTTAAAATACACAATTATTCTAACGAACTAAAGGCTAAAATGGCCCTCTATATTCTGAGTGGAAAAATGGCTATATGGTGGAAGGATATACAGAAGGTCAATGGAATAAAGGAAATATATGTAATTTGGGAAACTTTTAAAAATCATTTTAAAAGAAAATACATTTCAGAACAGTACTACGAAGATAAGGCCAAAGAATTTTATGAGTTAAGACTAGGAGCTATGACTATTAAAGAGCTCTGCAGTAAATTTATGAGCCTACTACGTTACGTACCTTACATGATTGATGAAAAACCTAAGATACCACTTTTTCTCATTTGTTTTCCTATCAAGTTCAAAGAATGGATTGAGTATGACAATCCGAAGACGCTAGATGAAGCGATGAGAAAGTAAAACTTATGTTATGACCAAAGAAAAAATAAAAGAGAAAGTATACCGGCTTAAAAGAATAAAAGGAAAAATAATTTTGACCTAAGAAAGAAATATAATAAATTCCACAAAAACACATGGAATAATTATAAAGGGTATCAAGGTAATAATTACAAAAAATTTAAGCCACAGAATTATGTCGTAAAAGAACCTCCTACAACTTTTATCAAGAACATTGCACAAAGAGAACCCTTAAACTGTTGGGACTATGATGGGCCACATTAATTTAAATACTGCATGGTAAGAAAGAAACAGAATAATTTTCACTCCATTCATGAAGCAATTACAGTAGGAGACATGGAAAGGAGCATTCCCAGAATTTGTGTTGCTTTGGAAAACCAGCAAGTAGACCATCAAACCTCCATTATCGATATTGAAGGTATGATAAACAATCAACCTATTTCCATTTTGATTGATCCAAGTGAAAGTATGAGTTATATATCACCTAGAATAGTTAAATTATGTAAATTAGTACCATAAAAGTTTTGACAAGTCGTGGATGGTACAATTGTCCGCCGGTACTAAACGTAAAGTTACTAGCTTTGTTAAGAATTGTGAATTGTTAATGAATGATTTCATTACGCATGTTGATTTGAATATTCTACCTTTAGGTTCTTATGATATGTTTATAGGAATGGATTGGATAGAAAAACACAAAGTAATGTCAAATTGTTTTGAAAAAACCTTTACATGTACAACTAATACTGGAACCACTATAAAAGTAAAAGAGATTCCTAAGAAAGTTACAATCAGAGAGATATATGCTCTACAAATGAAAATATCCATAAGAAAAGGATGTGAAGTGTTTGTTGACTATATAATGAATGATAATGATAACAAAAATAAACTTAAACTATGAGACATACCCGTCTTGAAGGAGTTTGAAGACATCTTTTTTGAAGAAGTCCCTTGACTTCCTCCAAAAAGAGACATTGACTTCACGATCGTTCTAATACCCGTAGAAGTACCAACATCGAAAGCTCCTTACCAAATGAACATAATAGAACTTATAGAGCTCAATAACAACTACAAGAATTGATTGATAATAAGTATATTCGACCTAGTGTTTCTCCTTGGGGAGCACTGTAAGCAGGAATATTTCACCTTCTGCGGATAGAAGCTATTCCTCTAGTCTGAATGGTTAGATCCAAAACAAATGAGTGAACAACAAAAGATGAAGACCCTCCCTGGATGTCGTACATGCAATCACATCAAAGCTACCAGAACATCATCTACTTATCCATGTTAGTGACTAAGGAATCCAACAACATTTACATGCGAAGTCAAAACAACAGTAATGTGGGACATAAATCAGCTTTGCATTAAGATGAATGGAGAATTTTACAACCAATTAAGCCTTAGTGTCGACATGCATCTCCATGAAACAAACACTTCATCCCCATAAGATCCAACTTTTCTCTCTATGCACTCAAATGGCTTGGGCCAAGTGGTCAATCCAACAGCATAACAATACCTCTATAGTTCTCCCCCTCAACCATGGACATGAGCTTGCATTTATAAGGCTCAATGGATAGGAATGGTTGAGATATTTGTGGATGAGGTGGCCTCTAAGATCCTATCATGGGGGATCTCTAGCTCAACTAACCCACAATGATAGGGATAAGGGAGGACACAAGGTTCATGATCTAGAAGCCTCGAGAAACTTCTCTTTTTCCCATTTTACCCAGTGTACCGCTTTTCTCTTCTTATGACAGAGTGGTTTAGTTTAGAAACGATTATGGACCAAAGGCCATAGGCAATGGCACCAATTATGGAAACCAAGATACAGGTGGTGCGAGCAAGGTACCGCTCATGGTTAATAGGGAAAGCACGATGCTGGGTATTTTCATGAAATATTGACAAACAACATGGGTCTCCACTTCAAGTGCTGGGATTAAGGGAAAATATGTAAGTCAAAGGTCTTATCACACGGTGGTGATAGGATTTGGGTGTAATAGAATGCCCCCCAAAGCATGAGTCTTAGAGGGATATGACAAATGAGAGCTTTGAGAGAACAAGTTTTCACTTCAAGGTGAAAATGTTAGCTTGATCGGAGCATTTCATCTAGTAGGCATCTGTAGTACATCAATATTTTTGACTCATAGACACAAGTAACCAAATCATGGCTGCAAACCAATACAAGCCGGATCCATGGGAGGAATAAACAAGCATGGCTACTAGAATACAGTGTATAGGCATGTGATAGTGGACTCAAAATTGGACATAGCTACCAGACATACAATGTAGATCTATGTCATACAGACACAAATTTGAGCATAGCCACGACCATACAAATGTGGATCCATGCTAGATATACAAAACTCCATCACAACCTAGGGAAAAGCAATGAGTGCTTTAAACACATACCCAGGGTCTTCATCTCGTCTTCCACAAAGTACGATTCTATCCATGTGATTACAATGATATGAAGTCGAACATGTTAGAAACCACTTGATTACTGGCCAATGATGTGAACCGTTAACAAGTGTGAGGGAGATCATCATCGATGTCAATGATTCCCAAGGTACCCTAGTACAATCTACTGAGTGTGAATAGATGTCCTGATGTCAAACACCTAGTCGATTCTATCGATCAAAGGCCAATGATGAGAACCTATGTTGAGAGCGAGAGAATCTGTCATTAAGGCATACAGATCTCAAGGTGCTAATTTTTTGTTTCTAAGACTATTTCTTGGATGATGAGCTGATGTTGACGGGAAAGGTCTCGTCGAAGGAGGGCCATGATGAGTCCCACATCGATGACACGAAACTTGGAACATAATTCTGGAATGATGTGAATGTAGTAACCATGAGACTGACTCAAAAGTACTGACACAGAGACTATTCTGACTGCAGAGGAAAAACTTCTTCAACTTTCCTTTGAACATTGGGCAGCACAACAAAAGACTTGGTAGCATGACTGAATGGGACAAATACACAATGCGACAATGGATAATGCATTCTTTTGAAAGACTCAAAGGAATGACATGACTCATGACAGTGGATCGTCACGGAGATCAGATGAATACCCAATTGATTGAAATGATATGCAGACAAGTGCCATGTTCAAAGGTAACAACAAACTACTGCGATTTATTTGCAAAATGATTCCCTTTCCATTTTCCCCATCATGATCGATGAGTGCCTCTTTTTAGTTTTACGAGTTCAAAGAGGGTAACAAACACTCGATATGTATTTTCTGAAGAAAAGTCCAAACTCATATGTTTTATGAACCTGAGAGAGGAGGGGTTCGTTCCCAAACGGGTCTCTTGTTTAATTTAACGATTCCAATGAAAGAAAAATCGATATCGTTCATGTTTAGAGAGTCTGAACGGTTATGGAAGAAGACTCCAAAAGGGTCCTTTCTCATATGATTTAGTCCCTAAGGCCCGAAAAAGTGTAAAATCATACCTTAGAGAACTCTTCCAGTCATGATTGGCTGGAGTGTTCCTTTTTTGTAAATAGTCTATCCAAACCGAAAAAGAGATAACCTACCATTGGAGAGATGACTCTTCGAATGCTTTAATAAGCGTGAAGAAGACAATATCGCTCGACAATGTTTTCATATTTAGGGAGCCTAAAAAGAGTTTAAAGAGGACTCCAAGGGGTTTGTTTACACAATGTTACTTTTTACAAGCCTGGAAAGAATCGGAAACGGACTCGACGATCTTTTCGTGTTTAAGGAGCCTGAAAAGGGTTAAAAGAAGACTCCATGAGGTTACTTACACAATATTAGTTTTTACGAGCCTGGAAAGAACCGGAAACAGACTCGAACCTTTGATACTAGGTTGAAAGAGCGTGACCAAAGTGTTGTAACAAACGCTCATCGACTTTTTCATTTTATGGTAGTACGAAAAAGTCATAAACAAACTCCCAAAACTTTACTGCTATGGTTCTTTCTATCCTGCAATGACTCAAAAAACAAGTGTTAAATGTGCTCATAACTAACATTAAGGGATTACAACTGATAAGTTCGAGTAAAAGTGATTTTTAAATCAAAACTATAGCACATCAAACCAAATAATGTATATATAAGTCATGTAAAAAGTGAAAAATCAAATCATTTTACTATTTACCCATAGTGGAAAGCATTTGGAGCACTTTCCTAGTCAAATCTTCAGTTGCTGATATCGGGAGTTTCCACCATCGGATTTGAGCATCGTCAATTCCAGGTAACAGTTATAACCCTACTCTTCCTTTTCATAGTCTTAATTTTGAATTTTGCTGGGGTTTTGGGCTTGTATGGCAAGCCCTAAAACCATGGGAACAGGCACCACGCTTATCCCTTATGGGATACATGGTACCTCACTAGAACCGTGCCTAAAAAAAGGCTCATAGGCGGTGCCACCTCTTGTCTTCAACGGCACACAGGCGGTGCCGGCCGGGAAGATTTAAAAATGATAACAAAAGCAAAGATAAATCATTTCTTTGAATTTAAATGATTAAGGATGATTCTAATGTGTGTTATGATTGTTTTTGGTAGGTCTTTGCTGATCAATCATGGTGACATGGAAAGAAAGACAACATGACAATGATGATGTTTTCGCTAAAAGGAATGTAGGTTGTATAGCCGCATTATGAGACTGTGGGATCCTAAAATTCTTCTGGACCCCTATCATGGTATCACATGAGCGGTTGTTAGAGCCCATACTTTGGATGTGGAATCCGGAGCAGCAACACTTCAAGGTTGGGGCTCATATTTTGAAAATAGAGGGAGAGGACATCTACTTCTTGACTGGACTCTTGAGACGGGGTGCCCCCATCTCGCTGACAGGTTCCCTAGGAGGGGATATTACCACACAAGATTTGATAGATCGTCATTGTATCCCAGGGACAAGGACATCGAGGAAGAAAATCCCCATAAAGGCAGTGATGGATGGGCCCCTATGGACTATCTTATTTACTATGCAGAGAGTGGCTAGGAGCTAGGGTGTGCACCAGGATTCTGTGGCACACATGTTATATTCCACAAATGCCATGGCGCCTATAGTATTCAACTGAGCGGAAGCCCTGCTTCCGATATTCAAAGATCAGCTGGCTAAGTGTCGACAGGGAGAACTGAATCAGTTTGGTTTTGGCTCCATTCTAGCCTTCTTATTTTTCAAGTGGGTACCATAGATGAGAACTCAGGTGGTCTTCATAGAGCTGGGAGCGCGGGAACCCCGTATGCAGAGGTGGGTCTGGTTTATGGCCCGTACTGGAGCGGGAAGGGGGAGGGTGAAGTTCAGTGACCCATTCTTCAGATGTATTCGAGATCAGATCCTCATGGTGGAGGATTATGCTTATGTGGGTATGGACTTCAGTGGAGACCCTGACCTACCATTCCCACCTGGCGGACAGTGGGGTGACATTAGTAAGAAGCAAGAAACCCTAAAATGGATAAAATGTTTTTTTTATGTTTTATATTTTTATGTTAAGTAACGAGACCTGAATATTTTCATGCAGATGTTGGAGCAGCAAGACCTGGGGGAGCTTCCCCAGTGGATAGACGAGCTGGAGCCCGCTTTGTACCACAAGGTGATGATATCACCGGGGAGTTAGATAAAAACTTGGAGAGGTTGACCTTAGACATCCCAGACGCTTCCATTGATGACCTCCCTCTGAGGTATCAGAGACCTACAGTGAGAGTACCAGGTCGATTTAGTACGCTACTACGTAGAGTAGCCTGGGAAGTGATGTGCTACCACGAGCATCACGTGACATTGTGTGCATGAGATACCTACTAAAAGCTGATAGCTTCATGATTTTGTATGGTGATTTTTTCCTGAAAGCCTACATGCTTCAGATGAAGCCTCGTGACCTATTTTTTGTAAACCTGTTCATATATATATATATGTATATATATATATATATATATACATACTTTTACCCAGTGTTTATATGTCTCAAATGGTAAATGTCTTTTACATGATATTTATGTGTCTTTAATTGTTTATTTACAATGAACCATATTTGATTTAATGTCATGAATGGGAAATATGCCAATCTAGGATGTAATTAACTAATGAGTTAGCAACTACATTATGTTCCCTAGGGATATGCCTATAAGTGATGGTTTCAAATGACCTTTCTAACAAACGTACCCTCCGAAAAAGGTGGAGAAGCACAGGATTTCTAATGGTGTAGACATGGTTTAGATGACAAACCACGAGTTGTGAGTCCATCAAGACTACCAGATTGTGAACATCTTGGGAGGTAGCTTCAGTCAGAAGACTTATGATTGCTCGGTACTTGGCGATGTTATTGGTAGTGGGACCAATACAAACCGCTCCTGAACTGACCAAATCTTTAGTTGGGGAATAGAGGACCCAAGCAGCTGAGGCGATATTCAAGGTGTGGCGGCAAGCACCATCAACGAAGCCGTAGAAATCCATTTTCTCTGCATGACCAAAACATGGTATAAATAGATGCGGACACTAAACTCAAAACCATATTGAAAATACTAAAAGCACACTAAAAGTCAAGCAATATACATATATACAAGATACTATCCAAGAAATACCTAGGTATAGTACCTCTTCAGGTACGACCCATTGCGAGGTTTCCCTAAAGGGATTCCATCATAGTCAACGAGCTCGTAGTCCCCTTTATCTAAAACTTTAGAAATGATGAAAGGACCATACCACATGGACTCGAAATTTCCTTTCCCTAGCTTGTCGTATCTCTAGTCATAAGTCAAAACTAGGTCACCCTTGTTAAAAGCATGGGGTTGGATGGATTTATCATACAATGCCTTGACGCGTTTCTTATGTGCCTCATTAGCTAAGGCAGCATCTCTTTGAGTCTCGTCAAGGTTATTCAAGTACAAAAATATTTCTTCCTCTACGGAAGTGTCTAGGAGAAGTTCGACGGCAAGTTGTAAAGATGGAATCTGAAATTGAATTGGTAAGACAACTTCGAGTTCATAAACAAGCTGGAAAGGTGTGAAACCAGTAGTTTTTTTTCACCAAAGTCCTATAAGCCCAAAGAGCAGAGAAGAGAATGTGGTGCCAATTGGATTTATGATCTCCAACCATTCAATTAAGCATAGTTTTCAAAACTTTGTTAATGGCCACTACCTGACCATTAGCTTGTGGATAATATGGCGTAGAGTTTTCATGGTGAAAACTTAGCTTGGCACTCAGTTCCTCCATCATGTCATTACAAAAATTTGATCCGTGATCAGTAACAATGGACTGCGGGACTCCAAATCTAGCTATGATATGATTGACCAAGAAGAGAGCGACAGTCTTACCATATTCTGCATATGTTGGCATGGCCACATCCCATTTTGTAAAATAGTCAATGGCTACGATGATGTAACCATGCCCCCCGGCTGAGGTAGGCTTACAATGCATAAAGTCAATCCCCCACTTGGAAAATAGGCCAACGAAAATGATGGGGTGTAGCGGAGCAGGATGAGTGCGCTTTTTGGGATAAAAATGTTGACAAGGTGAGCATTTCTTAATAGCCTCATGACAGTCTTTGAAGACTGAAGGCTAGAAATAGCCAGCGCGAAGGATTTTATGGGATGTAGCCATTCCAGATAAATGACAGCCACATGCTCCAGAGTGGCAATCATTCAACACATGTTTAGCCTCCTCATGGGTGAGGCATCCATGGAGAATAGAATCAATCCCATGTCTATACAAGGTATCATTCAGGATGAGGTAGCATTTCGTGTGGTGACGAATATGGAAACGATAGTCACGGGATAAATGTGGCTGAAATCATTGTGTTTGGAGATAAATAGGCAAATCTCCATACCATGGATCGATAGTGCTAATCAGGAACAGGAATTCATCCGGAAATGAATCATTGGGCTTAGATTCCGTCGAAGCACAGGGAAGATCACACATGATCTTGACAAAGAATAGGGTTTTCTTTGATGTGGCTTTGGCAAATTCCAGATCAAACTCCTGTGGTATGACTATCCATCGGGAGCACTTGCCCCCAAGCACCTAATGAGTCAGGATGTAATACATAGGGTTTTAGTATGCCAATATCGTGGTTGTGCGAATCAAAATGCAGTGACGAAATTTTTGTACAGCAATGACCATGGCTAAAGCTAACTTCTCCATGGGTGAATATCGAGTTTTAGAATCCATAAGATTCTTACTTGCATAGTAAATCACGTGCTCCTGACCATTGCAATTTTCCTGCACCAAAACCATAGCAATGGTAGTAGCAGAGGCAGCAAGATACAAGAGAAAGTCCTTTGAATAATCTGGGGGGTGTATCATAGGTGAATGAGTTAGAATGTGTTTGAGATTATCAAAGGTGCATTGGGCTTGGTCATACCAAAATAATGGGGTGTCCTTTTTAAGGAGACGCATATAACCGTGCGTTTTCTCTGTGAAATTGCACACGAAACGACAGATAAATTTTTCCTTCCCTTGCAAACTTTGGAGTTCAAGGAGATTAGTTGGGGCTGGTAGAGCTAAAATGGTGGCAGTTTTCAAGGGGTTAATTCGGATGCCATCCCTAGAGACCACAAAGCCTAATAGATGTCCTGTCTCAACGCAGAAAACACATTTATGTGGATTGAGCCGTATATTATAATGACAACATCTTAGGAAAATGTCTCTAAGATGACCAGGATGGTCGTCCCGTCGCTCTGAATGAGCAGGGAGGTCTTCAAGGTACGGTTCAACAATATGTTTAATATCGTGAAATGCATAGGACATCGCACGCTGCAATGTGGCTCCAACATTTTTCAAGCCAAAAGGCAACTTCTTATATGCAAAGGTTCCCCATGGGAAAATGAATGCCGTCTTGTGCTGATCGGTGCTCTCAATCTGATTATAGCCAGAGAAGCCATCCATAAATGAGAAGATGACACTTCCAACATAGTTGTCTATAATCTGATCGATCTATGGAGTAGGAAAGTTGTCATTGGGACAAGATTTATTCAAATCCCTAAATTCAATACAGACTCTAATGGTGCCCTGCTTTTTATTGACAGGGACAACGTTTGATACCCATTCTGTTAGGGGGATGGGATAAATAAACCCAGCTTTGAGAAGTTTCTCTATTTCATCTTTAATAGCTATGGCCTTCCATGGATGGACTTTCCTTAGTTTTTTCCTGACAGGTTTAGCTGTGGGATAGGTTTTAATCTCGTGGACCACAATGGATGGGTCAATTCCCTACATCTCTTCATAGGACCAAGCAAAAATATCACAGAATTCTTTGAAAAGTGCCTTGTATGCTTCAAATTCATCCGCCGAGCAGTTTTTCCCAACATGAACATGATTGATCATACCAGGCTTGGCTGATATGTCAATCGGATTCGTCTGAGTAATGTTGCAAAGGTTTCCCTTAGAATCTGTGTCTTGCAACAATATAGGACTTTGGGGTACATTAACAATATCAATATGAAAAAGGGATGCATAATCATGGTTAACCAAACTGGTGTTGGGGAGGAACATGGATATATGATGGTGATCCTCCCAAATGGACTCATCCGTACTCATGATCTCCATAATGGACTCGTCGAAAGGAAAAGTCTCAAAGAGATAATCTAGAATAGGAAGAGATAGTTCTAACCAGTAAGGTAAATGGTAAGGATCCGAAGCCACTATATGAAGGTCATCAGTGTGATCATCGAAAAGGGTTCGAATGGTGTCATACATTGCTTCGTGTCAACTCAACGAGGTTGAATCAACAACTTGTTTTCCCTTAGGCTCACAATCAAAAGAGGCAATCATATCGACTGTCGTGGTATCCATGTTAGGAGGAGTGGATGGAAAAATCCCCATCTAGGATGAATCCTTCAACATGCCTACCCCAATCGATTGGTAAGGAGGAGGGGACTGGCCTAACATGGGGATGTTATTAGCCATAGAGGTAGTATCATCCGGCGTGCAAAAATCAAGCTGGTCAATGGTAACAATTCTGCCTAGATGCGAAAATTGGACTGTTCGGAATACTGTTGAAGCGATAGCAGTCATGGCATAAAATCAATTTCTTCCTAGAAGGAGTTTGTAATCTAACAGGGCATCTACCACTTCTACTTGAATGGAAACAGTTTTTCCTCCAAGCTCAACTGCGAGGGCTGATATGAGACCATTGGGATAGAAACCTCGTTCGTCAAAGGACTTCATAGTCATAGGTGATGTTACAAGCTTGGGAGACCCGAGAGCTTTCCAACAAGACAGAGACAAAACCGAGGTCGAAGCTCCTTCATCTAGTACCATTCTAAAAACTTTATTTCCAACTACTTTCGTAATGATCTAAAAAGCAAGTTTATGAGGTAACCTAGACATATAGTTCTCAATATTGAAATGAATCAGATTAGTATTGTCCGAGTCTAAAGCTCCTAATGGTGTTAACAAGTTTTTTCACTGTGTAGGACAACTTTGGAGTACTTCTAAGGTAGACATTGCACAAGGTGCCTCAGTGAGATCTTCAACTACATTATAAAATTGAGCAGCGCGGGCATTAGGGTTAAATACAGCCTTCCGAAGAGTACTCTTGGGTGGACACAAAATCATGTCAAGAGTAGGCTTCTCAATGGATAGGGAGATAGTAGATGAGGATTCTGGAGAACTAGTAGATGGAGCTCTACCTAAAGAAGAATGATATTATTTCTTATCTACGGGTTTGTCATAATTTTGAAATTGAGTTTGCAGATTAATGGTATCTGAGGACATCATACAAATTTCCTCTGATGAACTAGAGTTACCCTGATTAGACATGTGGTCTATCAGTTGTTGTTGAGAGGGAAAAGGATTCGTGAGTACTACGGGTGCGGGATTTGATTTAAAAAATTGGGAGATTTCATCCCGACAAGGACACTCTTTTGTGAAATAGTCACCTCCGCATAGCAGACATGGATATTTTTCCTTTCTTTTCCCTTTATCGATATCATTGTTGGTTGGTCTTGGATTCTCCTATGGATTTTCGGGCTTTTTATTCTTACTTTTACCCTTCTTTTTATTATTTCCCGAGGTTTGAGTACTCTGAATAGAATTGACCTCGGTGGAAACCTTAGGAGTCGAAGGAGTAGGGGTGGTAGTCTAGGGTTGCTTGGCAGGTTTCGCTGCTGACGGGGACTGGATTGAACCAACAATCCCATCAACAGGTACTTCTATTGGTGGCTTTGTGGGGTCGGTGCTTGGGTGAGGATATTTAGGAATCAAGTCATAAAGAGTTCTAGACTGGGAATAGACCAAGTCTAGGTACTAGGCTCGACTAATAGCCTGCTCTTCAGTAACGACACCTCCCATAGCCACATCTCAGGAAATTGGAGGCAACAAAGATTTGGTGAACCAATCAGCTAATAACTGATCCAAAATAGGGGTCTTAATGAGCCTTCTCCGCCTTCTCCACTCATGGATATGATGGGATATGTGGGTGGAGGTTTTCTATTGTAGAGAAGTTAAGAGATCAATACCCATTTCATAATGGAAAGGGAGCTGAAAGTGTGTAAGAAACATAGTTGCTAAGGAGCCAAAATCCACAAACGAATGTTGTGAAAGTTCAATGTACCACTTCGAGGCTGTACTGGTCAAAGTTTGCTGAAAAAGTCGTAACTGAACTGAATCATCCATGAGGGAGTTTGAAGAACACAACAGATGGAATGTCATGACATGGTTTTTCAGATCGTCTCCCTGCTTCCCATCGAACTTCGATATGTCCGATGGTAACTTTACCAGAATGGGAGGCCACGAGGGATTGTGTCGAATGGGGTCATTAATCAACTTGGACAAGTTAGGAAATTCCAAAGTTGCTAGGAAAGGTAACTGACGATTAGGTTGCACATATTGGTAATATTGATATGGCATATAATTACCAGTAGGACCGTAAGTAGACTGATAGAGAGGTTGTTGTGATGAAGATCTAACGGAAAATCCGCCCGCAGTGGGTTGATTTCTGGGATCGTGACCACTAGGACCACCAGGGCCCCTGGGACCACTAGGACCACCAAGACCACCAGGAAGCAGACCACCAGACCATTTAGGGCCGCTGGGGGGTAAACCTCCAGAGCCTCCGGAACCACTAGGAGGAGGTCCACCATACCCTCCAAGTCCATTAGGGGGAAATCCACCAGCCTCCCCAGGACCACCAAGACCATTAGGACCGTAAGGAGGAAAAACACCATGTCCTCCAGGACCATTAGGCCCGCCAGGGGGAGGGACTTCATGAGGCGTTCCTCCAACACCTCCTATAGTATGTATAGGTATCCCCCCCATAACTGGCATGTAAGACTAGTTAGGTTGCCCCCATGGTGTAAACGTATTACTAGGGTATGGAATTCCGACATAAGGCATTCTTGTAGGGTTAGATGGATAATTAATATTTCCTACAAGTATTTGATAACCATAACCTCCAGAAGATTGAATGGTTACAGGTTGTGCCCCCAAGGGCTGACCTGAACTAGATGGGGGATTAACCACATTAGTATGGGTGGGAGGGACATAAATTGTAGATTGTTCTATATTAGAGGTTTGTCCTTGACTACGTACAATTCCGGTGCCAGATGACGTAGGTCATGTCGAGGGTTTCCCCCCAGTACTAGAAGGTTATGATGAAACAAGAATTGAAGGTTGGGTCCCAGGTGTGGAAGACCTTGGAGGATTGGGAATAGACATAATATGGGAGGTGGTGGGGTTTGTAGTTTGACCTGGGTTGTGTGGTGTTACCATGCGATCTATAATCGGTTCAATGGGTCTCATAGAATCGGCCAGTGAACAGTATCCCACAGGAACAATTGTGGAACGTGATGGTGGTGTGCCCAATATGTCATCTATTTTTATTTCAATCTCTTGTGCATGGAGAATGGCTGTGTGGTATTGTCTTAGTTCTTCTTCATTTGGAGAGACTTCTTCAGAAAGGTTTAAACGGGTGCCAAATGAGGAAATGGCCTGTCCTATAGAGGTATCCCAAAATGGAGCATTGGGACAATAATCCAGATGGGTAGTATCATCAACATGACCTTCTATGGGAGAATGGAATGAGGTATTTCCCTGAGAAGGTTGTTGGAACAAGGGAGGAGAGTGTGAAGAATATGGTCCTCCACTTTCTGCAACCACATTATCTCCCACTTGGGAGGTGGTAGCATCTCCTTGGTCGATAGCTTCCATTGGATTTTCTCCTGAACCAGGAATAAAATTGGGTGGCAAGCCCCGTACTCTTTTGGACTGTCTTAGCTGGGCTAGTTTGTACAGTTCCTATCTAACCTAGGGTCTGAAAAAATAGAAAACACACCAAAAAATTTCCCTACTCAAGCTATAGGTCAAACAAGCAAACTTAAAATGACAGGAGGAGTTCAGATAGTCAGGTCTCTCACCATGATTGTCAAGAAGGTGCCACTCACGATATACCTCTAGGGTACATGCGTAGTAATCTCCCCGAATGTTGTTTTTAGTGTATGGCTCCAAGCAAGATGACCAAAGGGATTTTCTCAGATGGATAAGGTATCCTAGTGGGGTCTCCTGATATACTCAAGGTACGTGGGAGCTCTAATTGGTAGTAGTGCTATCTAATGCATAATCGTACACAAGGGGCCTTTCGATATACAATCGAGCACGTGAGGTACCTTTCTATATACCTCAAGGGTACGTGAAAGGTCGTTCAATATACCGATGGTACGTGGAAGAACCGTGCGAGTCCTAGTATGTAATGCAGAAAAATAATGACAGCTCCTATGTTTAACAACGCCCGAACACATCTCTAACCTATCACTCCAATTGCTATGTAAATTTTAACCTATAACTATAGTTAATTTTAAAGTGGACGGTTAGGTGAATGCATGGTGTTTTGACAGAAAAAGTAAAACCATGCAATATGGGTATGCAGATATTTCACTTTACCATTTGGTATGCCTACCTACGAGAGGGAAAGAGAGTATTTTCTTTTGTTTTGATACCAAAAATATTTCCAAACAACAATCTTGAACACAAAGTCAAATACAAGCAGCACTTTCCAAACTCATTTCTCTTTTCGGATGCCATCCCTAGAGACCACAAAGCCTAACAGATGTCCTTGTCTCAACGCAGAAAACACATTTATGTGGATTGAGCCATATATTATAATGACGACATCTTAGGAAAATGTCTCTAAGATGACCAGGGTGGTCGTCCCGTCGCTATGAATGAGCAGGGAGGTCGTCAAGGTACGGTTCAACAATATGTTTAATATCATGAAATGCATAGGACATCACATGCTGCAATGTGGCTCCAACATTTTTCAAGCCAAAATGTAACTTCTTATATGCAAAGGTTCCCCATGGGAAAATGAATGCCGTCTTGTGCTGATCGGTGCTCTCAATCTGATTATAGCCATAGAATCCATCCATAAATGAGAAGATGACACTTCCAGCATAGTTGTCTATAATCTGATCGATCTACGGAGTAGGAAAGTTGTCATTGGGACAAGATTTATTCAAATCCCTAAATCCAATACAGACTCTAATGGTGCCTTTCTTTTTATTGACAGGGACAACGTTCGATAACCATTCTGTTAGGGGGACAGGATAAATAAACCCAACTTTGAGAAGAGTCTCTATTTCAGCTTTAATAGCTACGGCCTTCCGAGGATGGACTTGCCTTAGTTTTTTCCTAACAAGTTTAGCCGTGGGATAGGTTTTAATCTCGTGGACCGCAATGGATGGGTCAATCCCTAACATCTCTTCATAGGACCAAGCAAAAATATCACAGAATTCTTTGAAAAGTGCCTTGTATGCTTCAGATTCATCTGCTGAGTAGTTTTGCCCAGCATGAACATGATCGATCATACCAGGCTTGGCTAATATGTCAATCGGATTCTCTGAGTAATGCTGCAAAGGTTTCCCTCAGAATCTATGTCTTGCAACAATATAGGACTTTGGGGTACATTAACAATATCAGTAGGAAACAGGGATGCATAATCATGGTTAACCAAACTGGTTTTGGGGAGCAACATGGATCTATGATGGTAATCCTCCCAAATGGACTCATCCGTACTCATGATCTCCATAATGGACTCATTGGAAGGAAAAGTCTCAGAGAGATAATCTAGAATAGGAAGAGACAGTTCTAACCAGTAAGGTAAATGGTAAGGATCCGAAGCCACTATATGAAGGTCATCAGTGTGATCATCGAAAAGGGT
This sequence comes from Pseudotsuga menziesii, assembly GCA_001517045.1. Taxonomy (NCBI): domain Eukaryota; kingdom Viridiplantae; phylum Streptophyta; class Pinopsida; order Pinales; family Pinaceae; genus Pseudotsuga; species Pseudotsuga menziesii. The sequence continues at coordinate 156,492 of LPNX010636799.1, read as the reverse complement.
TCGAATGGTGTCATACATTGCTTCGTGTCAACTCAACGAGGTGGAATCAACAACTTGTTTTCCCCTAGGATCACAATCAAAAGAAGCGATCATATCAACTGTCGTGGTATCGATGTTAGGAGGAGTGGATGGAAAAATCCCCATCCAGGATGAATCCTTCAACATGCCTACCCCAATCGACTGGTAAGGAGGAGGGGACTAGCCTAACATGGGGATGTTATTAGCCGTAGAGGTAGTATCATCCAACGTGCAAAAATCTAGCTGGTCAATGGTAACAATTCTCCCTAGATGCGAAAATTGGACTATTCGGAATATTGTTGAAGTGACAGCAGTCATGGCATAAAATCAATTTCTTCCTAGAAGGAGGTTGTAATCTAACGGGGCATCTACCACTTCTACTTGAATGGAAACAATTTTTCCTCCAAGCTCAACTATGAGGGATGATATGAGACCATTGGGATAGAAACCTCATCCGTTAAAGGACTTCAGAGTCATAGGTGATGTTACAAGCTTGGGAGAGCCGAGAGCTTTCCAACAAGACAGAGACAAAACCGAGGTCGAAGCTCCTTCATCTAGTACCATTCTAAAAACTTTATTTCCAACTACTTTTGTAATGATCTAAAAAGCAAGTTTATGAGGTAACCTAGATATATAGTTCTCAATATTGAAATGAATCAGATTAGTATTATCCGAGTTGAAAGCTCCTAATGCTATTAACAAGTTTTTGCACTGTGTAGGACAACTTTGGAGTACTTCTAAGGTAGACATTGCACAAGGTGCGTGAGTGAGATCTTCAACTACATTATAAAATTGAGCAGCGTGGGCAATAGGGTTAAATACAGCCTTCCGAAGAGTACTCTTGGGTGGACAAAAAATCATGTCAAGAGTAGGCTTCTCAATGGATAGGGAGATAGTAGATGAGGATTATGGAGAACTAGTAGATGGAGCTCTCCTTAAAGAAGAATGATATTATTTCTTATCTACGGGTTTGTCATAATTCTGAATTTGAGTTTGCAGATTAATGGTATCTGAGGACATCATACAAATTTCCTCTGATGAACTAGAGTTATCTTGATTAGACATGTGGTCTATCAGTTGTTGTTGAGAGGGAAAAGCATCCGTGAGTACTGCAGGTGCGGGATTTGATTTCAAAAATTGGGACATTTCATCTCGACGAGGACACTCTTTTGTGAAATAGTCACCTCCGCAAAGCAGACATGGATATTTTTCCTTTCTTTTCCCTTTATCGATATCATTGTTGGTTGGTCTTGGTTTCTCCTATGGGTTTCCGGGCTTTTTGTTCTTACTTTTACCCTTCTTTTTATTATTTCCCGAGGTTTGAGTACTCTGAATAGAATTGACCTCGGCGGAAACCTTAGGAGTCGAAGGAGTAGGGGTGGTAGTCTAGGGTTGCTTGGCAGGTTTCGCTGCTGACGAGGACTGGATTGAACCAACAATCCCATCAACAGGTACTTTTGTTGGTGGCTTTGCAGGGTCGGTGCTTGGGTGAGGAGATTTAGGAATCAAGTCATAAAGAGTTCTAGACTGGGAATAGACCAAGTCTAGATACTAGGCTCGACTAATAGCCTGCTCTTCAGTAACGGCACCTCCCATAGCCACATCTCGGGCAATTGGGTGCAACAAAGATTTGGTGAACCAATCAGCTAATAACTGATCCAGAATAGTGGTCTTAGTGAGCCTTCTCCGCCTTCTCCACTCATGGATATGATCGGATACGTGGGTGGAGGTGTTCTGTCGCAGAGAAGTTAAGAGATCAGTACCCATTTCATAATGGAAAGGGAGTTGAAAGTGTGTAAGAAACATAGTTGCTAAGGAGCCAAAATCCACAAACGAATGTTGTGGAAGTTCAATGTGCCACTTCGCGGCTGTACTGGTGAAAGTTCACTGAAAAAGTCGTAACCGAACTGAATCATCCATGAGGGAGTTTGAAGAGCACAACAGATGGAATGTCATGACATGGTTTTTTAGATCTCTCCCTACTTCCTATCGAACTTCGAGATGTCCAATGGTAACTTTAACGGAATGGGAGGCCATGAGGGATTGTGTCGAATGGGGTCATTAATCAACTTGGACAAGTCAGGCAAGTCCAAAGTTGCTAGGAAAGGTAACTGACGGTTAGGTTGCACATATTGGTAATATTGATATGGCATATAATTACCAGTAGGACCGTAAGTAGACTGATAGAGAGGTTGTTGTGACGAATATCTAATGGAAAATCCGCCCACAGTGGATTGATTTTTGGGATCGTGACCGCTAGGACTACCAGGGCCCCTGGGACCACCAGGACCATTGGGACCACTAGGACCACCAAGACCACTAGGAGGTGGACCACTAGACCCTTCAGGGCTGCTGGGGGGTAAACCTCCAGAGCCTCCAGAACCACTAGGAGAAGGTCCACGATACCCTCCAGGTCCATTAGGGGGAAATCCACCAGCCCCCCCAGGACCACCAGGACCATTAGGACCATAAGGAGGAAAATCGCCAGGTCCTATGGGACCATTAGGCCCACCAGGGGGAGGGATTTCATGAGGCGGTCCTCCAACACCTCCTACAGTATGTATAGGTATCCCCCCCATAACTGGCATGTAAGACTAGTTAGGTTGCCCCCATGGTGTAAACGTATTACTAGGGTATGGAATTCTAACATAAGGCATTGCTGTAGGGTTAGATGGATAATTAATATTTCCCACAAGTATTTGATAACCATAACCTCCAGAAGATTGAATGGTTACAGGTTGTGCCCCCTGTTGATGTATATGTAACTTCGGAATGTATTCTTCTATGTATTTTATATTATTGTAACCCGATGTTTATTCCGGGATGTTTCTATTATGTATTTGAGTCATGTGGTCATGCCCCGATGTTCCGATCGGGAGGATTATAATGTAAACAAGTCATATCAAGTCATTGGGTAAGTCCCCACTGTTTAGGGGCACTTGGGTTATTATACACTAATTAAGGTGTAGGCTCGAGTAGTAATTATTAGGTTGAGTGCACTTCAATTCAACGGAAGATAATAAATAGAGAGTTAGAGTCTCTCTATTTATCACTTGTGACTTAGCTCTCTTGCTCTCTCAAGTGTGGCGCACTTTTGCAGAAGGAAATTCTTAGGCTTGACAGAAGACAGAAGGCTGTTGTTGTGAAGGGAGGTCATCTTACTGTTTTGGGTTCACATCTTGTGGTGATACTATCTTAGAGGAAGTTGAGGGGTTTTCTCCATTTATGGTTTCCCCTCCTAAAATCTTTGTGTCTCTTGTCTCTTGTGATGTGCTTATGTGATTGCTGTGCTTGTTATTCTCTCAGTGAAAAGATCTTATCATAATGCTAGCTTAAATGTTAAAAAACTAACATGGGATCAGAGCTAACCTGAGAAGAAGACATTGTGTAGCTACAGGAACTAGGGATTTCTATTTTGTGGATCTTCCTCCATATATTTTCAGCACAAGTATGCTAGGATGACTCTCCATTGAAGGGAGCATCTTTCTGTCGATGCGGAATTCAATTTCAAGCATTTTCAGTTTCGATGTGGAAATTAGGGCTTTATACAGAAGAGGAATTTTTGAGTGAGAATAGAATAGGATTTTTCTCCTCATCAAAACCAAAATTTAGAGACTTGGATCAATAAATTTGGTTGGGTGAAACTCCGGGAAAGTCAAACCCTAGTTTGACCCTGAGCTAGGAGAAACCCTAAATACTAAAACTGCTAAGTTTTGGTACAGTCGCTATATTCCAATATTGGAGAAGTCTCAGAAGCTAAAACTTTCAGGGGCCGAAGCTAAAATCCTGATGAACACTGTGTCCAAAGGGAATACTCTGATTCGCTGTATTCCAGGAGATATGATCTCTCCAAGTTAGGGTTCCAGCCTCTTCCAGAAATCATCCATAAACAGGACACCTGGGGAGATATGCAATATATTGGGCTACAAAGGTCCAAATGGAATTCCTGAAGATGTTCCAGAAAGGGCATGGACTTTAATTTCTGTGGTCCAAATTTTAGACTCAGAAGACGAACCAGTGACACGTGGCATGCCGTACAACTTCGCTGTTCTGAACAGTCCTGTAACAGGTCACCTTGGGAAAAGGATCATAAATCCAAAATGGTGAAACCAATTCTGATGAAACCTATAGTGTTGGATCAGTGACATGCGAGGTTACCTCAGTAATAAATTTCAGACATAGAGGATCAGTAATTTTGGAGATATCACAGAAACAGTAACAGGAATTCCTGCAGAAGAAATCAGAAAATTAGGGCTTCCTGTTCTGGGAGTTTCCCTTCACTGTTTTCAGAAAAGGAGTACATTGGACAGCTCCATTTGAAGAGATATATCCGTTCATCCAATCATATCTGAAAGATTCCAAGTTTTGAAAATTAGGGTTTCTGCGACAAACCCTAGATCAGCAAACTCCGGGACAAGGGCGGACACCTCAAATCGGTAAGATCTAATCCTTTGCTATTTCCATTTGAGGTTCTCATTTCAAAGTGATCAGCTTGATGATAAGCTTGGTGAAGTTGACAACTTCCAAGCATAGAAGTATTTTATCTCTCTGGATTGGACACCTACATGAGCATAGTGGTTCCAGTTTCAGAGGGAGACGAGGCCAAAGAAGACATCATGCTCATGCTGCAGAGGATGATGAACCATCCAGAAAGAGATCCAGATATGAAAGTGAAGATTCTTCAAGCAAGGATGAATATGTTCTGATATCAGCTCTCACAGCATTGATGCAAAAGGAATGCGGGTTGCATTCATAGATGGTCAAGTCATCATGTGGCCAAAATAAAAGACTATCGATGATGTGGTAGTGATTGAAGAACAAGAAGAAGGCTTGTACAAATTGAAGGGCTATCCAGAACAAGCCTTGATCCACGAAATAGTAGTG
>LPNX010636799.1:60055-148441 GCA_001517045.1 Pseudotsuga menziesii | reverse complement strand
ATCCAGATCCAGCAGTGATGATCCAGATCCTGTCCAGAGAGATGATCCAGATCGAGTGATGATCCAGATCCAGTCCAGTGATGTTGATCCAGATCGAGTGATGATATAGATCCAGTGATGCCATTTTATGATGATCTAGATCGAGAGATGATCCAGACCCAGATGACTTGAAGATGAAGATGACTCAGATGATCCAGTTAAAGCAGAGAAGAAGACCAGTGCTGAAAAATTGTGTCGAAAGAATACCTTCCTAGTTAAGAGGGAGTGTTGATGTATATGTAACTTCGGAATGTATTATTCTATGTATTTTATATTATTGTAACCCGATGTTTATTCTGGGATGTTTCTATTATGTATTTGAGTCATGTGGTCATGCCCCGATGTTTCGATCGGGAGGATTATAATGTAAACAAGTCATATCAAGTCATTGGGTAAGTCCCCACTGTTTAGGGGCACTTGAGTTATTATACACTAATTAAGGTGTAGGCTCGAGTAGTAATTATTAGGTTGAGTGCACTTCAAGTCAACGGAAGAATATAAATAGAGAGTTAGAGTCTCTCTATTTATCACTTGTGACTTAGCTCTCTTGCTCTCTCAAGTGTGGCGCACTTTTGCAGAAGGAAATTCTTGGGCTTGACAGAAGACAGAAGGCTGCTATTGTGAAGGGAGGTCATCTTACTATTTTGGGTTCACATCTTGTGGTGATACTATCTTAGAGAAAGTTGAGGGGTTTTCTCCATTTATGGTTTCCCCTCCTAAAATATTTGTGTCTCTTGTCTCTTGTGATGTGCTTATGTGATTGCTGTGCTTGTTATTATCTCAGTGAAAAGATCTTATCATAATGCTAGCTTAAATGTTGAAAAACTAACACCCCCAAGGGCTGACCTTAACTGGATGGGGGATTAACAACATTAGTATGGGTGGGAGGGACATAAATTGTAGATTGTTCTATACTATAGGTTTGTCCTTGACTACATACAATTTCGGTGCCAGATGACGTAGGTCATGCCGAGGGTTTCCCCCCAGTACTAGAAGGTTATGATGAAACAAGAATTGAAGGTTGGGTTCTAGGTGTGGAAGACCTGGGAGTATTGGGAATAGACATAATATGGGAGGTGGTGGGGTTCGTAGTTTGACATAGGTTGTGTGGTGTTACCATGCGATCTATAATCGGTTCAATGGGTCTCATAGAATCGACCAGTGAATGGTATCCCACAGGAACAGTTGTGGAACGTGATGGTGGTGTGCCCAATATGTCATCTATTTTTCTTTCAATCTCCTGTGCATGGAGAATGGCTGTGTGGTATTGTCTAATTTCTTCTTCATCTGGAGAAACTTCTTCAGAAAGGTTTAAACGGGTGCCAAATGAGGCAATGGCCTGTCCTATAGAGGTATCCCAAAATGGAGCATTGGGACAATAATCCGAATGGGTAGTATCATCAACATGACCTTCTATGGGAGAATGGAATGAGGTATTTCCTTGAGAAGGTTGTTGGACCAATGGAGGAGAGTGTGAAGAATATGGTCCTCCACTTTCTGCAACCACATTATCTCCCACTTGGGAGGTGGTAGCAACTCCTTGGTCGTTAGCTTCCATTGGATTTTCTCTTGAACCAGGAATAAAATTGGGTCTCAAGCCCCGTACTCTTTTGGACTTTCTTAGTTGAGCTAGTTTGTACAGTTCCTATCTAACCTAGGGTCTAAAAAACTAGAAAACACACCAAAAAATTTCCCTACTCAAGCTATAGGTCAAACAAGCAAACTTAAAATGACAGGGGGAGTTCAAATAGTCAGGTCTCTCACCATGATTGTCAAGAAGGTGCCACTCACGATATACCTCTAGGTTACATGCGTAGTAATCTGCCTGAATGTTGTTTTCAGTGTATGGCTCCAAGCAAGACGACCAAAGGGATTTTCTCAGATGGATAAGGTATCCTAGTGGGGTCTCCTGATATACTCAAGGTACGTGGGAGCTTGAATTGGTAGTAGTGCTATCTAATGCATAATCATACACAAGGGGCCTTCCGATATACAATCGAGTACGTGAGGTACCTTTCTATATACCTCAAGGGTATGTGAAATGTCATTCGATATACCGATGGTACGTGGAAGAACCGCGCAAGTCCCGGTATGTAATGCAGACAAATAATGACAGCTCCTATGTTTAACGACGCCCGAACACGTCTCTAACCTATCACTCCAATTTCTATGTAAATTTTAACATATAACTACAGTTAATTTTAAAGTGGACGGTTAGGTGAATGCATGGTGTTTTGACAGAAAAAGTAAAACCATGCAATATGTGTATGCAGATATTTCACTTTACCATTTGGCATGCCTACCTACGAGAGGGAAAGAGAGTATTTTCTTTTGTTTTGAAACCAAAAATATTTCCAAACAACAATATTGAACACAAAGTCAAAGACAAGCAGCACTTTCCAAGCTCATTTCTCTTTTCTGAAAGAAATAAGAAGGGGAAGAGTCTCTTTTCCTAAAAGAAAAACAAGAAGCACACTACATGCATATGCATTCTATTTTTTAATTTTTCTTAAAACATAGGCAAATCTAACTTAAAACTACCATATTTTTATTTTGATGAGATAGTATTAAATGCATGAGATACAAAAGAACATAAAGAGCGTGAAATCTTGTAAGGCCAATCAGAGATCCAATGTCTAATCCTCAATGATGATAACCTAATCTCAGTAAAAAAAATTATTTTCTAAAGGAGGAAAAAGAAGTTCTCTATGAAAACAAGAAATGAAACCAAGATGATAATCAAATGTTTTTCTTTCAATCTATATAACAGAGATAAAAAGAGATCCTACTAGCATCCTAAGCTTTTAAAAAGCAAAAAGTCCTTTCACAATTACAACCAACAAGCACAGAAGTGAATGAACAATCAATAAGCCTAATCTAGGTTTTGAATTTTCCAATCAAACCAATATTTAACCACAAAATTTCAAACCACAAGCATCATATTCTAACACACAAGCCTGATAGTGCAGGGCTGAAAGCAAATCAACTCAATTTTTTTGCAAAAAATGAGAAAATGTGGTCTTGGAAAAAGGCCTACCTGGCACCACGCTATAGGGGTTTTGACAGAGCGGTTCTGGACCAACACCGCTTCTCACCAACAAGAATTAGGGAATGGCACTGCGTGCTGCTAACTAGGTTTAGGCGGTGGCACCGCTTCTTTCCAACTGCATAAGAGAAGTTCCCTGTATAAATCCAAAACACAAAGGAGAACGACAAATCAAGTCGGAAAAAGATCATATCAAGGTAAAAACTGATAGATTGAGAATAAAAAGGAGCATAAAAGGTCAAGATAATTAAGATCTAGACAGATTTGGAAGTTTCAAAACAAAATTCACTGAGTCAGATAGCAGATCTAACTGGAGAGAGTTGGAGATGGAGCCTGGATTCAGACAAGAGTTAAATAACTGAGGAAGATCAGATCAACTGATACATATATCTATTCCCCAGCGGAGTCACCAAATTTGTAAGCAAGAATATTTCACCTTCTGTGGACAGAAGCTATTCCTCTAGTCTAAATGGTTCAAATCCATAACAAATGAGTGAACGACAAAGGATGAAGACCCTCCTTGGATTTCATAGACACTTGGAATGCTGCTTCGATAGTAAACCTGTGTACCTGCAACCAGATCAAACACATAAACACATCAAAGCTACCAGAGCATCATCTACTTATCCATGTTAGTGACTAAGGAATCCAACAACATTTACATGAAAAATCAAAAAAACAGTAATGTGGGACGGAAATCAGCTTTGCATTGAGATGAATGGAGAAGTTTACAACTAATTAAGCCTTAGTGTCGACATGCATCTCCATGAAACCAACACTTCATACCCATAAGCTCCAACTTTTCTCTCTATGCTCTCAAATGGCTTAGGCCAAGTGGTCAATCCAACAGCTTAACAATACCTCTATAGTTCTCCCCCTCAACCATGGACATGAGATTGTATTTATAAGGCTCAATGGATAGGAATGGTTGAGAGATTTGTGGATGAGGTGGCCTCTAAGATCCTATGATGAGGGATCTCGAGATCAACTGACCCACATTGATATGGATAAGGGAGGACACAAGGCTCATGATCTAGAAGCCTTGAGAAACTTCTCTTTTTCTCATTTTACCTAGGGTACCTATTTTCTCTTCTTATGACAGAGCAGTTTAGGTTAGAAACACTTATGGACCAAATGCCATAGGCGGTGGCACCGCTTATGGAAAACAAGATACAGGCGATGAGAGCAAGGTACTGCTCATGGTTAACAGGGAAAGCGCAGTACTAAGTATTTTCATGAAATATTGACAAACAACATGGGTCTCCACTCCAAGTGCTGGGATTAAGGTCAAAGATGTAAGTCAAAGGTCTTATCACACGGTGGTGACAGGATTTTGGTATAACAAGCACCGGTCTTCTTTGTGAAAAAGAAATATGGAACCATAAGGTTGTGCATAGACTATCAACAACTAAATAAAATGACAATTAAAAATCAATACCCGCTACCTAGGATAGATGATCTATTCAATCAATTCTGCGTGGCAACTATCTTTTTAAAGATAGACTTGAGGTCTCGATACCATCAAGTGCAAATAAAATATGAGGGCATCTTTAAAACCACATTTAGGACTTGATATGGTCACTACAAGTTTGTCATAATTCGTTTTGTATTTAAAAATGCATCTGTTGTATTCACGTGCTTAATGAAAAAAAAATTAAGTAACTATTTGGACAAGTTTGTAGTTGTCTTCATAGACGACATACTAATATATTCAAAGAACAAATAAAAACATAAAGAACATTTAAAGATAATTCTACAAGTACTAAGAAAAAAACAATTGTATGATAAGTTCAATAAATGTGATTTATTTAAGGACATGATTCAATACCTCGGGCACATACTATCTAGGGATGGAATCTCTGTCAACCCCAAAAAAATCAAAGCCATAACTGAACGACTGGTTCCTAAAAATGTAACCGAAATAAGATCATTTATGGGGATTACCGGATACAGCCAGAATTTCATCGAAGGATTTTCTAATATTGCCTACCCCATAACTTCATTGTAGAAGAAAGGTAAAACATTTGAGTGGACTGAAAACTGTATGGAAAAATTTAATAAACTAAAACATCTACTAACTACTGGCCCGATCCTAAATATTGATGATCCTTTCAAGGAATTCGTCTTATGTATCGACGCTTGCAAATAAGGATTAAGCAGGTTTTTAATACAAGAAAATTATGTTGTGGCATACAAATCTATAAAAATAAAGGAACATGAAAATAATTATGCTACGAACGATTTGGAACTTGCTTCCATAATTCATGCCTTAAAAATGTGTCGACATTACCTAATTGGAAGGAAATTTCTGCTTATGTCAGATAACATAAGTTTTAAATATTTATTTGATCACCAAAATTAAAATGCTAGACATGCAAGATGGTTGTCCTTCTTAAGGGAATATGGTTTTAAAATCAAACACATAAAGGGAAAGGAAAACAAAGTTGCAGATGCCTTGAGTCGTCATGCAAATTTATTATTTGCAAGCAGCAACTATGAGTCTGATCTGGAAGATCATATCCTAAGTGAAAAAAATTATGATAAGGAATATCAAATTTGAAAGAAAAGACTACTAAAAATGAACAAAATCAAGTAAAAACAAATTTAAGCCTAAATAAATAAGGACTGTTGCTGCATAAAAATAGGCTATACATACCAAATATAGCATAAATCAAACTTATAGTCATGAATGAACTACATAAACGACAATATTCATGATATCCTGGATACCAGAACATGATCACCATATTTGAAGATAGTCATTTACACAGAAGTTAATTGTAAGTCGAAGAAAGCAATGTTGCATGAATTTGAGATTCGACGTTTTTAACATTCAAATTCATGCAACACAACTTTCTTCGACTTACAATGATCACCATAATCAGAAAAGATTTATTTTGGCCAAACATGAAGAAGGAAGTGGCAGAGTACTTAGCTCATTGCATAGAATGTCAACAAGTTAAGGCATAACATCAGCATCCAGCCGGAATGTTGCAACCACTACTCGTTTTGGAATGGAAGTGGGAAACAATTAGTATAGATTTTATAACAGACCTACCAAATAATTCCTGATAGCATGATTGCATCATGGTCATAGTGGATAAATTAAGTAAGGATGTTCATTTTATTCCTATTAAATCTAACTATAAAGTTGTTAACATTGTAGATATTTTTATGAAAAAAATATTCAAGTTACATGGTGTACCAAATGTAATAGTCTTAGATAGAGACGCAAAATTTATAGGTAATTTCTAGAAAGCTTTGTTTAAAGGTTTAGGAACACAATTGAATTTCAATACCACATATCATCTGCAAACGGATGGGTGGACTGAAAGAGTAAACTAAGTCCTAGAGTACATGCTAAGGATGTATGTCATGGACAAACCAGGTAAGTGGGAAGACTACCTACACTTAGTGGAATTTTCTTTAAAATAATAATTCTCAAGTTTCTGAAGGTACGAGTCCTTTTGAAATTTTATATGGATGCAAATGTAATACTCCAGTTTCATGGATCAGTCAAGTTGATACATTAATGTTAGGACATGATTTATTAAAATATATGGAGATAACAAAATTTAAAGGCTTCCCAAGACAGGCAAAAAAGGTTTGCTAGCCTAAAAAGAACTCCTAGAGTGTTCGAGGTGGGTGAACAAGTGTACATAAAGGTAAAGCCTAAGAAAATTTCCTTGAAATTGGGAAAGCATTCAAAGTTGGAACCCAATTATTGTGGGCCATTTTAAATTTTGGCTTAAGTAGGGTCGGTTGCATACCAGCTAGCCCTACCACCCAATATTAAAGTGCATACTGTGTTTCACATTTCTATTTTAAAAATACATGTTCATGATGTTTCTTATGTGATCGATTCAAATGTGATCCAGGTGGAACATGAAGGATATTTCCATGTGGGACCAAAGCACATTCTCGATAAGAGAAAAATTTTACTCTGGAACCGTACCATTGGAAAATTCAAGTTGCAATGGAAGCACCTTAGTCCGGAAGAAGCTACTAAAGAACCGGAAAGTGATATGCAAGAGGCATATCCAATCTTATTCCAAAATGATGAAATGGAGGAATAAAGAAAAAATTTAGTAACATTGAGAACAGTGTTATCCTCTAAGGGGAGGTGTATGTGATCCACCTTAAATTAATAATTTATTATTAATTTATGCTAAAAAATAATTTAATTATTTTTTATTATTATTTTTTACAAAAAGTCAAAAATAAAACATTTGTAATGAATTATTATTTATTAATAAAATATAATGAAGGGGGGACAAAAGTGGAAATAGTTGTTGAAGAGTGTTTGTTGACCCACAAGAGGAAAATACTAGTGGTTGAAGCCATTAAGTGAGAACTCAAGATGTAGGAGGCATCATCCCCAAAAATCAAGTCACAACTCCCAATTGAGTACTAAAGAGAAGGAGGCTCATAAATGAACAAGTCCTAGGAAAAATACTATAAAATAGTATGTCCATGAGAAACAGGAGGCTAGCATTGGACAAGGATTAAATCTAAGAATGCATGAGATGGTGCATTGAAGGATTTTTCTCTTGTGGTTCAGCAAACAGGATCGAGGGTTCTGGAGCAAGTAACTTGGCTGCTCTACGAGTTGGTTGGGAGGAACAAATTTTCCACTTTTGTTTTCCTAGAAACAATGCATGTTTCTTATTCTATGTTTAAATTTATAGTAGATCTAAAATGGCTAATGTAGTACCTAGTATGCATTGATTCGTCTAAACTTGTGTATTAGTTTTAATTCAGTTATATTTTGATTATAAATGTTAAATGGTAATTAGGGAAGTGTTTAGATCAGGAATCTATAACTGAGTTGGGAATTAATGTTTTACCAGTTTATATACTGAAATTCGAATTATGTACTTAATCAATATGTTCTATCTCTTTCCTATTTGATAGGTGTAGTTTTAATAAGATTATTGTATTCCTTTCTTCCTACAAATTTTCCTAATCTATGAGTTAAAACTGATAGTATGTGGAAGAACGAGATCCTCTAATAATGTTAGTGTAAACCTATAATATCTCATGTCTGAACAAAGTAATAAATATTTCCTATTTTAACCTTTAAAACATTGAGACTATACGTTTATATAGTCAAAATATGTAACCTGTCTTTTACATATCTAGAATTTATTTTCATAAGATTTTATTAATGTTCATAGTAGACATGGTTCTCTAAGTGAAGACCCCATACATGTGAGAAAAATATTTAAACATGTTTTCCTTTCGCAGTACAGACCCTAAGGGGTCGTTCCTTATCAATAACTTAAACAAATAGTTTACAAACATAAAAAGATACAAGCAAAACTCTTAACAGTAATAACGCATACCCTAGGGTCGGGTTGTCCTTAAAAATCATTTTGCATACATAGAAGTGGGTGTAAGACCATCCTGGATGGCTTCCACATTCTTTTCTCCATCGTTAAACACTGTATGAATTTGGGAGTATTTCCATCCGATATGGAACCCAAACCCTATTGAAAAACATTAAGAACAAATACAATGCATCTAAACATTGCTGAAGCAAGTGGTCGTAAAATCCTCTGGAAGGCAAACCCTAAGGGTTTTTCCTGTTGCTAATATTGTTAAACAAAAAGAGAAAACTTATCTAAAAGTTAGTGTAGCTTCCACTCTCAGCCCCATTCTTGTACCCAGTGTACCTACAACCAATGTTTACACCAATCAGTAAAATGGAGACTGTTTTCATATTGGAAAGTTAAATAAAAAAATAGATTAAATATAAATTACCTAGGTGTTTAGAAAGGTAGGCCTGGGAGGATGTGACCTTGTCATCTCCTTCTCCAACTCTTTCAACCTACACACATTTTAAGTTACAGTTATAAACGAATTTTTATTAAAAAATGCAAAGAGGAAAAATGTTTAACCCTTACCTTAGCATGTTGGAGAGAGTGCCATGGTTTGGCTCCTCCGGAGTACCCTTATCCCTCCTCTTCCTGCAATCATAACAAAATGTTATCAGTGAAATTCATAAATGATGGATTTTATGTCAATACAAGCACATAGATAAGTTAAAGAGTTCTTCTCACATGCATGCAGTCTTCACTCAGATAACCGTGTCATAGTGCCTTCATTCAAGGGATATTAAAGAATACCCCTAATTTCACAAGATATTGATAATTACCTACAATAATCATTTTGTTGAGCCTTCCTCACAATACATATTTCTAGTTAAATAAACCCTATTTTTATGATATATTCCCTATTTTTACTAGAAACCCATTTTTATACCACCGATACCTATAAATCCGCCATACCCTACTCCTTTTGCCCCAATACCTAAATATATTGACCTTATTTTTCACAATTAAAAAACCCCCCTTTATGAATGAATGTGATAAGATATTTCTCAACAACGTGAATCCCCCATGCTCACATGTTAGCAGATAGAGCACATGGTTGAAGTGTTGGCAGGCTCGTTGAAGCACCAACGTTGAAAGGCAGACCGTTGAGGAAGTCATGGGAACCTAGTTTACGTTGGAAGGGATAAAGAATGATGCCATTAATGTAACAACAAACGAGAAACAGAGAAAATATCTGTCTCTCATTGACCTCCGACCAAAAACCACCATTACAATAACGAGGGTTTCGACAACCATAACATTTAAACCTTGCAAAAACCCTAGCAATCCTTCCATCTAGGTGTAAGACCAAGATCTCTTCTCGAGCCAACTCAACTGCAATGTCAACTTGCATTGAGGACAAATAATTAAGTCAACAAAAGTACCACATCAACTCACGACCAGAGCAATGATATGGACTAAATTATTGCATGAATATATATATATATATGTGTGTGTGTGTGTGTGTGTGTGTGTGTGTGTGTGTGTGTGTGTAACAAATTGAACCTTGGGTCAAACAACAAATGACAACCATATAATATATCATGTGAAACATGGCATAAACATATCATAGAATAACCTTTACACTGTGCCAAACAAATCATTGCACCGTAAACCATAAAATTTGTATTAAATTTACAAAGGGTTACAATATGGTTAATAGGATATATCTTACAAACACCAATCCATCACGATTAAGGGGAGGGTCACCAAAAATAATATATGATTAGGCTATGGTAAGGCCTAAGTCCTTTAAATCACTCTAAACAACCATATTACATAATGGATGAGATCAAGAGCAGGGATAGTCTCCCCATCTTTAGGGCATTGAAGGCCCTAGTAAAAACAATAAAATTAAAAGCAAGTAAACTGAGAACATTACGTGTATGGGTATGGTTGAATGTTTCAAAGGAGATATCCACTTCCTCAACCAATAGAACTTGACATAATATATGGGGTAAAGATATTAATAACCTGCAGTAGTAAAACATGAGTAATCTGTTAGTAATTTATAGTAAATCAATGCATGTAATTTTTTTATTTATTTGCAATTTGGAGGTGTGTTACATAATGGTATCAGAGCATGGTTACAGCACTAGGCCTGAACCGGTGCAAAACTTAAACAGATAAAGAAACCATAAAAACTAATCCACTTTTTTTTTTTTTGAGTTGTCTTACACAACAGAAAGAGGAGGATAATTGTATTCTTGCAGGAAAAACATGGCACATGCAGGGATGTATGTAGAGGATCGGAACCCCACTCGAAAAATACTTTAAGTAATGAAGAGAGTAATTTAAGGGATGGGGAAATTTGGGTGACTCTGAACGAAAGTGAAGATAATAAATGTGAACTACAAAGACCTGTATAAGAACTTAGATCAAAAATAAGAAAAGTTAAAAAGGATAATGAACAAATCCTAAAAGCTCAAGAGGAGTTAAATACTATTTGATTATCTAAAATACATAACGAGGAAAATGAGAAAAATATAGAATCTGAGCATATTATATAGAAAACTACACCTTACAAACGTAAGTGAAGGAAACTGGAATTTCCCAGTCATAAACTTGAAACCTCCAGTGAAGAATTAGTCAAGCATCACTCAATAAAACAACAAGATTCAAGCGAAAGTAGTGATGATAACAAAAAGAAAAAGAAGTACATACCCTGGCATGAGGAAATATCTGGGGAGTTTGAAAAGATTAAAACACCAATGTTTAATGGTGAAATTGAAAAAGGTGAAGAAGCAGAATCCTGGTTGTCACGGATGAAGAAGTATTTTAAAATACACAATTATTCTGACGAACTAAAGGCTAAAATGGCCATCTATAATCTGAGTGGAAAAATGACTATATATATGGTGGAAGAATATAAAGAAGGTCAATGGAATAAAGGAAATATATGTAATTTGAGAAACTTTTAAAAATCATTTTAAAAGAAAATACATTTCAGAACAATACTATGATGACAAGGCCAAAGAATTTTCTGAGTTAATACTAGGAGCTATGACTATGAAAGAGATCTGCAGTAAATTTTTGAGCCTACTTCATTACATACCTTACATAATTGTTGAAGAGTGTTTGCTGACCCACAAGAGCAAAAGAATAGTGGTTGAAGCCACTGAGTGAGAACTCAATATGCATGAGGCATCATCCCCAAAAATCAAGTCACAACTCCCAGTTGAGTGCTAAAGAGAAGGAGGCTCATAAATGAACAAGTCCTAGGCAAAATACTATAAAATAGTATGTCCATGAGAAACAGGAGGCTAACATTGGACAGGGATTAAATCTGAGAATGCATGAGATGGTGCATTGAAGGATTTTTCTCTTGTGGTTCAGCAAATAGGATCGAGGGTTCTGTAGCAAGTAACTTGGCTGCTCTGGGAGTTGGTTGGGAGGAACAACTTTTCCACTTATATTTTCCGAGCAACAGTGCTTGTTTCTTATTCTATGTTCAAATTTATAGTAGATCTGAAATGGCTAATGTAGTACCTAGTATGCATTGATTCATCTAAACTTGTGTATTAGTTTTAATGCAGTTATATTTTGATTATAAATGTTAAATGGTAACTGGGGAAGTGTTTAGATCAGGAATCTATAACTGAGTTGGAAATTAATGTTTTACCAGTTTATATACTGAAATTTGAATTATGTACTTAATCAATATGTTCTATCTATTTCCTATTTGACAGATGTAGTTTCAATAAGATTATTGTATTCCTTTCTTCCTACAAATTTTCCTAATCTGTGAGTTAAAACCGATAGTATGTAGAAGAACCAGATTCTCTAATAATGCTAGTGTAAACCTATAATATCTCATGTATGAACAAAGTAATAAATATTTCCTATTCCAACCTTTAAAACATTGAGACTATATGTTTATATAGTCAAAATATGTAACCTTTCTTTTACATATCTAGAATTACTTTTCCTAATATTTTATTAACGTTCACAGTAGATATGTTATAAATAGATCGATAAACACAAAGTTATCTTCCATTCCTTTAGAATGGATCTTATACAATAAACCTATAAGCTAAGCTCCTATAGAACGAATGCAGTGTAATATATAAACAATCCTTATGGTTCTTAGTAAACATTTATAACCAGATCGAGAATCCCAAGTAAATAATCATCTACAATTTAAACATAAGTAAATTATGAACTGATCCTTTACGAATCCATAACTAAAACCACAATCAGTTTCTTTTGCTGAAGTTTTCCTTTATAGCTTAGAGGCTACTCAAACAGTCACCTACATGATAGTTACAACTAATATTTAACAAATCTTACTACATATCTAGAAGATAACTATATTAAATCAAACTTAATGTAATTAAGTAATCCACAACCCCAATGTAAAACAAATCACAAAATAAAAACTTTTCCTTCTCAAGGACTATGTTAAACCCATCAATAAGGGAAACCGAGTATTAAATAAGGTATGTAAAGAAGATCCACATGAAATCCAAAATACTTGTTGTCATTACACCACGATTTCATTTCCAAACTACTCTACAGAAATCACATGGGTTGTATTAATACCAAGTTAAATTCATGGTCATAACTCATGTTCCAATGGCCACCATCATTTTATAAATGAATAAATCATTACACTAAGACAATAGTGCTACAAGTTAAAAAAACATACGCCTCTGTAATGTAAACACATATATTTATTCAAATAAGCAAATATTGTCAAATACATTCATGGTCATAAGACCATCGAATGATGGTAGCCGTTAATTTTACAATCCAATTAACCAAATACAACACCAAAAACATAAATACCTCATGGATCGATTCAAGATAAAGGAGTATCGGCATAAGTCAATTATTGATGGTCGCCATCATAAACAAATATTTAAACATGATTTCATTTCATAGTACAGACCCTAAGGGGTCGTTCCTTAATAATACTTAAACAAAGAGTTTACAAGCATAAAAATACAAGCAAAAATCTTAACAATAATCGCACAGACACTAGGGTGGGGTTGTCCTTAAAAATCATTTTGCATACAAATAAGTGGCTGTAAGACCACCCCGGATGGCTTCCACATTCTCTTCTTAGAAAAACCATTGATAAATACTATATGAGTTTGGGAGTAAGTACATCCGAGATGGCACCCAAAACCTATTAAAAAACATTAAGAACGAATACAGTGCATATAAACATGGTCGAAGCAAGTGGCTGCAAAAGCGTGTGCAAGGTAAACCCTAAGGATTTTTTGTGTTGCAATTACTGTTAAATAAAAAGTGAAAACTTATCTAAAAATTGTTGTAGATTCCACTCTCAGCCCCATACTTGTACCCAGTGTACCTGCAACCAATGTTTACAATAGTGAGTAAAATGAAGATTGTTTTGATATTGGAAAGTTAAATAAACAAATAGATTAAATATAGATTACATGGGAATTTAAAAACATAGGCCTCGGAGGAGATGACCATGTGGCCTCCCTCTCCAGCGCCTTCAACCTGCACACATTTTGAGTTACAGCTAGAAACAAATTTTTATTAACAAAACGCAAAGAGGAAAAAATTTTAACCATTACCTTGGTGTGTTGCAGAGAGGGCGAGGGGTTAGCTCCTTTAAACTATACTTATCCCTCCTCTTCATGAAACCAAAAAAACTTTTATTATTAAACTTCGTAAATGATGGATATTATACCGATAAAATCACAGAGATAAGTTACAGAGTTACTTTCAGCTCTTAGCAGACAAAACGCATGGTTGAAGTGTTGGCAGACTCGTTGAAGCACGAGCATTGAAAGGCGGACCATTGAGGAAGCCATGGGAACCTAGATTACCTCAAAAGGGATAAAGAACAATGCCATTAATGCAACATCAAACCAGAAATAGAGTAGAGCTTCAGCTCTCACCAACATCCGACCAAAATCCACCATTACAATAACGATGGTTTAGACAACCATAACATTTAAACCTTGCAAAAAACCTAGCAATCCCACCATCCAGGTGTAAGGCCAAGATATCTTCTTGATCCAACTCAATAGCCTCATGGCACTGTCAAATTAATTAAGTCAACCAAAGTACCTTATTAACTCACGGTGTTAGCTGGAATATTTCACTTTCTACGGACAGTAAGGTGTTCCACTAGTTTGAATGGTTCAGATCCACAACAAATGAAGGACAAAGGTTGAAGATGCTCCCTGGACGTCATAGATACCTGGAATGTGATGCTTCAATAGAAACCCTATGTACCAGCAATCAACTTAAACACACAAACACATCAAAGCTTCCAGAATATGATCTACTAATCCATGTTAGTGACTAAGGAATCTAACAACATACATATGAAATCAAACAACAACAATAATGTGGGATGGAAATCAGCTTTGTATTAATATAAAAATGGAGAAGTTTACAACCAATCAAGCCTTAGTGTTGACATGCATCTCCATGAAACCAAGCACTCTCATCCCCATAAGCTCCGACTTTAGCTCTCTATGCTCTCTAATGGCTTGGGCCAAGTGATCAATCCAACAGCATAACAATACCTTAAGAGTTCTCCCCCTCAACCATAGATATGAGCTTTTATTTATAAGGCTCAATGGATAGGGATGGTTGAGAGATTAGTGGATGAGGTGGCCTCTAAGATCCTAGAATGAGGGATCTTGAGCTCAACTGACCCACAATGATAAGGATAAGGGAGGACACGAGGCTCATGATCTAGAAGCCTCGAGAAACTTATATTTTTCCCCTTTTACCCAGGGTATCACATTTCTCCTTCAATGACACAGTGGTTCTGGTAAGAAACACTTATGGAATAAGGGCCATAAGTGGTGGCACCATGTTGGGCACCGTTTTGATCTCTTTTTGCCACTTATATATCCTTCATTTCCCTTTATAAAACCTTCATTTTGATTAGAAAAGCTTTAAAGTTCACCCATGAACCTTGGTTAAGAGGTATAATGTCATTACTTTCTAATAAATTGAGTTTTGAGACTTTTTAAGAATTTTAACTAAGATTTTTATTTAGATTACGGGATGTACTAACTTCCCGTATTATCTCCAAGATTGAGCATTTGCAGGACATCTAGGAGGGAACTGGAAGATAGAGGAAAGATCCTCATTTTCCAAGCATGGATGAACATTCAACGGATAGGTGATGTGGCCTTTACAGATGTCAAGTCAACCTCAGTCAAAGGCGACCGCCTGTGCTCCTGTTCAGCACAAAAGAAGGGGCAGTTTTGATTTTTTTGAGTTTCACGATTCTGATGAGGATCTCGATGGCTATGTTCATTAATTAGTTTACAGGATTGTAGCATTTCCAGTTTTCTTTTGAATTTGTATAAATACTTCACAAAACAATGAAGAATCATCACGATTTTGGGAAGAACGCATATTGCTTCTGAACTGCGTGGTTTTGCTGTGTAATTGATTTATGGTGAATACATTTAGAGTTTCAGTTCTGTAAATCTTCAATTGTTGTGTGAACAAGGCACTGGAGGGCCCCCATTGTTGAGTTTACACATTCTTTTACTTGCCGGTGTAGCGATTTGGGTGATTACAGCGATTTCATTTGATGCAAGCTATTTAAATCGTGCCATTGGTATGTGTTAATCCCAATAGTTTTTAGTTTATTATTGCAGAACGAATTTAGCTAGTTTTAAATCGATTTTATTACAGTTCTGTTCTCTCATTTAATGGTTCAAGCTACGATTTCAATGTGTTGCACATTACTTACATTTACATGAGCTATTTCATTTATTTTAAATATTAAAAGAACGGTTCAGAATGTGATTTCACTATGCTATACATTGCTGCTCATTTAAAGATAAAGTGTTAGAACAATTATAAATTACGAACATTGTCCTGTAAGGGAATTTAATGGTTAATTGTTCATTCAGCGCAGGAATGTCAGGCAGAGCTTTGTAGTCTGTATCTTAGGGTTAGATTTATTGTTTAATTGTTTTTTTATCTCAGTCCTTTGATCAATAGATTGCTTTCATAAATCGATTGCTTTGTACTTGAAAAGAAACAAATGAAGTTATCCTTGTAAAAGGATTTTTGTATCTTTAAGTTAGAGTAGTTTTTTTTCAACTATCAGTAGGTTCAATTCGCAAATAATTAAATTTTCCAAACAAGTCTAGCTCTAAGTCCTAAAACTTGGATGTGCCTCGAAGTTTATTGACCCAGATTGATATAAATTTAAGGACTGATTCACATTAGTAGATCAGAGCCCAACATTTTGGCGCCGTCGCCAGGGAGGCATTATAGAAGCAGGCTTAGGAACTTTAGTTTTCTGATAAAAACAAAAATTTCAAACAAAAACATAGAATAGGTTTTACTTTTATGTCAAGACTAAGAGACGAGAAAGGAAGATATATTAAAAACCCCCCAAAAACAGAAGTAACAGGAGCTTCTCTTCCAAAAGGATTCATCTCAACAGAGGGTACTTCTAAAATGGCTGAGGAAGAAACAGCAAAAGGACCAACTGCAGAACAGAGAAGGGAATATGAGAGGATGCTGGAAATAGAAAACAAACGCAGACAAGAGAGAAGAGAAGAAGAAAGGCAACATGAAAGAGAAGAAGAGAGGAGATATGACAGGGAAGAAGAAAGGAGACAAGAGAGGGATGAAAGAACTGAAGGAGATCAGGAAGCCACTTTTAAATTTCCCATCTTGGATACTAGTATTATCTTAGGGGAAGATGTAAAAATGAAGAACATTCCACCCTCTGTCTTACCAAACTTCTATGGCCTGACCTATGAAGATCTTGACTCTTTCCTATTTGAGTTTGATATCTTGTGCCGAACTTATGGATACACTGATGACACCCATAAGCTTCGTCCTTTCCCTGCTACCCTTAAAGCAGCTGCCTTGAAATGGTTCATGGGCTTAGGAGAGAATTCTATTACCAGCTGGGATGAGATGAGGAAGATCTTTCTTCGAAAATATCAGGCCTACTGCAGATCAAAGGATCTCAAATATGACATCTTTGGAATGACTCAACAGGAAGATGAGAGCTTGGAGGAGTATTTGGAGAGGTTCTCATACAACTTACAGAAATCTAAATACAATTCTCTGACACTAGAGATGATTAGAACAATATTTCTGAAAGGAATAAGAGAAGAGTACTTAGATATTTTAAATGTTATGGGCAAAGGTGACATTTCTTACCTTCCTTTTGATGAGATACAACATTTATCTCAGAAATATTCGAGAGGGAAGGCTAGGACTGGAAAAAGGGACATCATTACCAAAGTAAACAAGTCTGCAAACAGTGGTATTTCTAGGGCTGAGCTTGGAAATCTGCTAGAAGATTTCAAGACTGATTTATTGAGCACATTAGGTACACAGGTCGAAGTAGCAAAAACCAAGAAGAGACAAGAACAACAGGACCAGCAAGATCAAGCTTTGTCTATCTTTTGTCCTAAGTGTAGAAAGAAACATCCACTTAAAGAATGTCCTTTAAATGCTGTTGAAATTTGTGGTTTATGTACTTTTAATCATAAAACTGATGACTGCCCTAGATTGAAAGAGTTGCAGGCAGCTCGAATGGAGGAGAATCAAAGCATGGAGTCTCTCTACTTTATGGGACAACAAAGACCTTGGAAGCCACGATATTCAGGTATGTCTCAAGACCCTATGCAACAATTTCATACAAATTATCAAACTCCTATTCAGAATTCATGGAGTGCACCCATGCCTTGGCAAACTTGGTCTCCTCCATTAGCCCAATCTACTCCAAATTGGAGAGGTTATGCCCATGGTAACCAGACATACCAGTAAGCTTATTTGCAGCCCTATCAACAACCTTCAGCCTATCCCCAATATCAGCAGCATCAAGTCCAAGCCCCATCTTTCCAAGTTCCATCTTTTCAACAACCCAACATGGCTCGTCAATTGGGTCCACCACCTCAATAGCTTCAATTGCCATCTAATCAGCCTCCACCTCGGCCTACCCAATTGCCAGCTCAGCCAATTCCAAATCCAAATAATAAAACAGACAGACCCATGTATAATGTTGATGATGGAATGGCACTTCCCTATTCAGTTCTTCCACTGCAAAATATCAATTTAAGATCTGGGAAAACCTTACAAAAAGAATCTCCTATTATTTTAGAAGAACAAACAGAAAATGAGAAAACTCCAAAAAAATTAAATACAGAAAAATCTCAGTCAAAAAATCATAATAAAAAAGGAAAAACATTAGTAACATATGAGCCTCCTTTTCCAGAAAGGTTGATCAAAGAAAAACCTTCAATTTCTTTACCTGATTTTGATGTTTTGAATGAGTTAACAAATGCATATGTAAAAATTCCTTTACTACAGGCTATAAAGGATATTCCAATTTACACTACGGCAGTTAAGGAATTATGTCTTAATAAAAGGAAGAAGGATCCATCAAAAATTCATGTGGTAGGAAATTTAGCAGGATTAATGTCTAACACTATTTTCATGAAAAGTATGTAGATCCTGGGATTCCAATGGTTACAATCACTATTAATAATTTTTCAATTCCAAAAACATTGATCGATTTGGGTGCTGCCATTAATGTTATGACACTTGAGACATTGGAATACCTTCATTTGACAAATCTCAGACTGACCACAACAGTCTTGGAATTAGCTGATAGGTCTAAAATTATACCTGAAGGGGTTTTAGAAGATATTACTGTTTCTTTAGACTCTTGGGAATATCCTGTTGATTTTATAGTGCTTTAGCCAAAATCTAACCTAGGAGGTCACCCTTTGATTCTTGGCAGACCATGGATGGCAACAGTAGATGCCTTCATAGGGTGTAGGTCAGGTAGCATGCTTATTTCACATGGGACAGAAAGAAAACAAATTACACTTTACCCTTCTGCCCAAAGAACTTCTACATTAGATCAGCTGTCATGGATTAATGAGACTAAGGAACAAGAATAAGAAGTAATTCAGCCTATCCTGAGTATCAACCAGTTCTTTGACTTTCAGGAAGCAAACAATGAAGATTTGTTAGATTATTTTATAGCTCAACCTGATATTTCTGAAGAATTAAGAGACATGCAATATGCTGCAGCAAATCAAGTTTTGGGTTATAATTTTCATGAAAATTGCACAGTACATTCTCTAGCATTGGCACTTCATGATATTCTCAATGTTCATTCAATCACAGATATTCAAAGTAAGACAACTGAAATCAGTCCAGGCAAAAGTTTGAATATAAGTGCACATCTTACTACATCACAAGAAGAACAATTGATTAATTTATTGAATAAACATTCCCATGCATTTGCTTGGGAGTACACTGATATTCCCGGGATTCATCATGAGACATGCACTCACCACATTTACACAGATGATAAGATCAGACCTCTTAGACAACCACAACGCAAAATGAACCCTATATTAAAAGAAATAGTTAAGGAAGAGTTGCAAAAGTTGTTAAAAGTAAGGTTTATCTACCCCATTTCCGACAGCCAATGGGTCTCTCCCTTGGTTGTCGTTCCTAAAATAATGGTAAATGGCGCATATGTGTGGATTACAGGGAATTAAATAAGGCAACATTAAAAGACTACTTTCCATTGCCTTTCATTGATCAGGTGTTGGATACCCTAGCTGGCAAATAATACTTTTCATTTTTAGATGATTTCAGCGGGTATAATCAAATTAGTATTGCAATAGAAGACCAGGACAAAACCACCTTTACATGTCCCTAGGGCACCTATGCCTACAAGGTTTTACCTTTTGGCTTATGTAATGCCCTAGCTACCTTTCAGAGGGAAGTCTTGGCCATCTTTGCAGACCTAATTCATGAGTGTGTCGAAATTTACATGGATGATTTTACTGTGTATGGAAGTACATTTGAGGATTCCTTGGCAAATCTGGAGAAAATTTTAAAAAGGTGTGTTGACTCAAATCTTTCCCTCAGTAATGAAAAATGTTTTATGATGATGACTGAAGGGATAGTTTTAGGACATCACATTTCTGCATCTGGTATAAAAGTAGATCCTGATAAAATTCAAATTATTGACAATTTATCTGAACCAACAACTCAAACAGATGTAAGAAGCTTTTTAGGGTATGCAGGCTATTATCATAGATTTATTGCAAATTTCAGTAAGATAGCTCTGCCATTGTTCAAATTGCTTTCCAAGGATGTGAATTTTAATTGGGATACTGATTGTCAATCTGTATTTCAGACCCTAAAGGAGAAGCTATCAACTGCACCCATTTTAAGAGGACCAAATTGGGCATTACCTTTTCATATTTCTACTGATGCCTCTGCTACTGCAATAGGGGCCTCCTTGGGCTAGAAAGAACATACTTTGACTTATGCCATCTATTTTATAAGTAAAAATCTTACACTTGCAGAGTTAAACTATACAGTCATTGAAAAGGAAATGTTGGCGGTGGTTCATGCTGTAAATAAGTTCTGTCATTACATAACTGGTTATGAAATTTTTGTCCATACAGATCATTCAGCTTTACGATATTTAATGAACAAGTCTATCACTAATGGTCGGATTACTAGATGGTTGTTATTAATGCAGGAATTCAACATCACCGTTCTAGATCGACCTGGAAAAGAAAATCAAGTAGCAGACTTCCTGTCTCGTTTACAAAATACTGGTGAGATTGTTCTTGTTTCTGATAGTTTTCCCGATGAACACCTGTTTGCAATTTCTGTTATCACTCCTTGGTATGCTCACATTGCTAATTACTTATCATCAGGACAATTACCACCATCTCTGACCTCTAAAGAAAATAAAAAGATAATTAAACAAAGTGCTAGGAATATATGGGTTAATGGTGACCTCTTTTACACAGGATATGACCTAATCATAAAAAGATGTGTACGACAGGATGAAATTTTAGATATTTTAAAGGCATGTCATGACGAACCGTGTGGTGGTCATTTTGCATATAAAAGGACAGCATACAAGATACTCAATCTGGGGTATTATTGGCCTACTATTTTCAAAGATGCTAAGAGGTATGTTAGAAGTTGTGATACTTGTCAATGGATGGGACGGCCAATCCGGTCAGATGAAATGCCACTCCATCCCCAAATCCTCATTGAACCATTTGAAAAGTGGGCCCTTGACTTCATTGGTCCAATTAATCCACCATCACAAGGGAAGAAGTACATTCTGGTCTGTACAGACTATGTTACTAAGTGGGTAGAGGCCAAGCCTTTACCGAGAGCCACGGAGCAGATTGTGGTAAACTTTCTTTTTGAGGAGATATTTGTCCGGTTTGGGGTACCTAGGGAAATTGTAACTGATCAAGGTGCCCAGTTTACTTCCAAACTAGTGCAAGAGATAGCAGAAAAATACAAGATCAAGAACAGAAATTCCACCCCTTACCATCCACAGGAAAATGGACAAGTGGAATCTACAAATAAAACCCTAGAAGGCATCATCACCAAAATTGTTCAGATGCATAGGAAGGATTGGTCAGCAAAGCTTACTGAAGCTTTATGGGCATATCGGATCACTTGGAAAAACAGTACTGGTTTTTCTCCTTACCAGCTTGTCTACGGTAAGCAAGTCCTCCTCCCTATAGAGTTTCAAATTCATACCTTCAAGTTAGCAGCAAATTTAGGCATGGATCTTTCTGAGGCTCAACAAGAAATAATACTTCAGTTGAATCAGCTAGATGAGATGAGACAGGCTGCCATAGAACACAATATTCTAATACAACAGCAGCGAGCTCAATGGCATGACAAATTTATCAAAAAGAAGCAATTTCACATTGGTGACTGGGCACTACTGTTTGACTCAAAGTTTAAAGACTTCAAAGCCAAATTCACTACTCACTGGCTTGGTCCATATGAGATTCTTGAAGTCTATGATAATGGTTCAGTTAAACTCCAAACCATAGATGATGAAGAACGTACATTTGTGGTCAATGGCCACCGGCTCAAGCTGTACAAGAAACCTATCAACAAGGCAGATTTCATTCAACAAATTTCACAGCATAAGGAAATGCAAGTGCTGGATAGACACATCAGTGTTTCTCCTTCACCTGCTCCTTCGCTGCTCTGATACAGCAAGCAAATAAAACAAAAACAAAAAAAACAAAAAAACAAAAACAAAATCGAAAAAAAATAATAAAAAATATATAAATAAGAAAAAAAGGAAGTTTAGTTGTGAAAACCAGTTTACTGGCACAATATAAAATTGAATTTTTTGTGGAAAACCAGGTTTGCCTGGCCATTGCAAATTCACAAAAATATTTTCTCCAATTTCCTGTTCTTTTACATAGTTTTGTTTTCCAAATAATGAAGATCTTGTTTGACTTGAGGACAAGTCAAAAGGTAGGCCTGTGAGGGGATAAGCATTTTCATGCTTCATTAGAACCCTCCGAGTCTTTCCATATGCAGAGGATTGTGATTTTTCATATAAAGAAGGGACCTGATTTCCAGCAATACAAGTGATTTTTAAATGCAGAGGGACCTGACTTCCAGTAAGGCAGAAGAAATCTACAGAAGGATCTGACTTTTAATGGAGCTGAAGGAGTCTGAGATGGCAGACAGAAGGCATTAGAAGGACATAAATGAATCAGAATACAAACCAATTTCATCAGGCAGCACACTCATCACACAGAGACATCCAGCAAAGTCTGTAAGAATTTATAGTTTTTATGTTTTAAAAAGTTTCAAAACTCTTTGTTTTTAAGTGATGACATGTTACCAATTACTGTAAAGCTTGACTGCCTATTTTTTTTTCCATTATTCTGATATTCTCTGCTAGTACTCTATTTACCTTCCAGTAGTCTCTGCCAATACTCTATTTACCTTCCATTAGTCTCTGCCAACACTTCATTTTTCCACCCTAGGGGTCAAGATGGTTGTCAGGATCAAACCCAAAGGAAAATTTTAAATGGCCGAAAGACTATACTGCATTCTACAGGATATGTATTGCATTCTACATGCAGAGTTTTATTCTTGGTTTAAAGACAAACAGGGTCTCATTCTCAGCAATAAGTGAAATATTTATACATAAAGGAATTCCAAAAAGTTTCTTTTATATATGTATTTAGTGCATCAAGCATTAGATAATATATAAGGAAGAAAACAAGGCCATATATATCTTCAGTGCGTCTTTTAAAAGGAAAAAGGTTTATTTTAAAAGAAAATCTTTCTTATTACAGCCTGTACATTAAAACATTGGGTATACAACAAATTGAAGTGTATATTATAGCTTGTGCAATAAACTTTGGGCATATAAAGGATTATAAACCAAAACCTTACCTTTCATTTTATGAGTAATTGAATGAAGTGGCACATTTTTGGAAATGATGAAAGGAAAACGTGGGATGATGCCCCACGATAGCATATAAGTAAGCTTGATTCTGCATTTTGAATTGATAAAATTAGAGACCACGACTTGGTCATTTTCCTTGAGACCGAGTCCAATGGTTGTCTTTGCAAAATCAACTCCTGTGTGAAGACAATCGACAGTGAGAAAGGGCCATGGGTTACAGGAAGTATAAACACACATTTGCTGAAGAAATCGCGCAGGAGGAAAGACTGTCAGTGAAACGGAAGCTGTGGATACACCAATCTCTATGGAAATCGTGCAGGAGGAAGTAAAAACAGTTGCATTAGAGAAGAGGTAAAATTTAAACCCTTTTTCTTTGCTGAATACTCTGTTCAAGACCAACAGAATTTCACAAATTCAGAGTATTGTTGTGGGGATAGAAAGACAAGGACAGAGTTAAAAATTGAAGTTTTCTGTTTAAATTCAAAATGTCAGCTAGATTGGAACCAACAAAATTTAATTCTGCTGATGTTCATGAGACTTGCATGGAGGTTTTTGAAAATAAGCAATGGGTAAATTTCTTTGAAAAATTTAATGGGCATAATGAGCAGGTTAGTTTAGCTTTTGCTGAAACCTTTGATGGAGAAAGAGTTATAGTGGGGAATTTACATTTTAGACTATCAGAAGACATCCTAGCACAAGTTACTGGTCTGCCACAGCAAGGAGAAAGTTTTTTCAAGACTAAATAGTTTAAAGAGAAAGCATGGGTACCATTTTTGTGTAGATCCAGAGCAGGGTCAGTCAATTGGAAGAAAGGGATACCAAGAAGCTGGCTGGTTCATCCCTGGGATGAAATTGTTTATGTCATTCAAAAATTTATTACTTGTGAAGGCAGATTCAGCATTGTTTACCTTTATCACATCAAGCTGCTACAGCATTTAAAAGGTGAATGTGAGATCAATATGCCCTATTTCCTGCTACAGAGTTTGACTAAGATGGCTAAAGCTGTCCAAAGGTGTCCAAAAGACAAAATGACAAGCCTTTTTCACTGTGGGATTATTAAAATCATCATCCAGCATGAGCTACAAAGGCAAAATTTGAAATGGTCAGGATTTCTAGTTCATAATCAGTTTGAAGAACAGGAAGAATTGCTTGAAGAAGGTCTCAAAGAAGATGAATTGTTGATGATCACATACCCTGAGGCAACAAGCTCAAAACCGCCAAAAGGGAAGAAGAAAAAGAAATAGTTATTGTTGATTACTGATGATGAAGACAACTCTGAGGCAGCAAGTTCAAAACAGCCTCAGAGAAGGATACAAACTAGAAGTGTGAAGAGAAAAGAAAAACAGTCTCAAAAACAAGATCAAATCTTCACCACCTACCAGAGAAAGCCAAGAAAGTATAAGCAAGCTCAAAGCCAATCAGCATTAGAAGATGAGGAACATATGCAAGCCTTGGGGAGTCAAGAAGAAGATCCAGTAGCTGAATTAGGACAGGACATCCAAGACCCTGATGAGGTGATCAAGCAGGCAAAAAGGATCAACCTCTTCTTAGACCAGCAAGAGAAGGAAAAAGAAAAGCAGTTAAGACAATAATTACCTAAAAGTTCAAGTTCTCTTTTCTTAGAGCAGCAAGCTATGAAAGAGGAAAAAGAATATTCAGCACAAGAGCATGAGGAATTGGGGATGGATGCAAATTCTGAGCAGCTTCCAATAAAAATGAAGAAAAAGAAGGCTTCTAAAAATAATAAAGAGATTAAGAGACTGAAATTTGAAATAAAGGAACTTGAACAAAATAATGAGAAGTTAAGAGAAGTCAATTTGAAGATGAAGGTTCAGAGGATACGCATCACTAAACAAGAATATAGATGGTATAAGCAAAGGAAGGTTTATAAGGCTAAGTATGAAAGACTGAAGGTCCTCTATGCATCTCAGGCTTCAATAGATGCATCATCACAAACAGAAGACTAGAAGCAGGATGATCAACAGTAAAAATTTTGGTTTTGAACAGGGTCAAATTTTTTTTGGCATGAGGACATGTAGCAGTTTCCTCTTGGGGGAGATGTTGGGCACCGTTTTGATCTCTTTTTGCCACTTAGATATCCTTCATTTCCCTTTATAAAACCTTCATTTTGATTAGAAAAGCTTTAAAGTTCACCCATGAACCTTGGTTAAGAGGTATAATGTCATTACTTTCAAATAAATTGAGTTTTGAGACTTTTTAAGCATTTTAACTAAGATTTTTATTTAGATTACGGGATGTACTAACTTCCCATATTATCTCCAAGATTGAGCATTTGCAGGACAGCTAGGCGGGAACTGGAAGATAGAGGAAAGATCCTCAGTGTCCAAGCATGGATGAACATTCAACGGATAGGTGATGTGGCCTTTACAGATGTCAAGTCAACCTCAGTCAAAGGCGACCACCTGTGCTCCTGTTCAGCACAAAAGAAGGGGCAGTTTTGATTTTGTTGAGTTTCACGATTCTGATGAGGATCTCGATGGCTATGTTCATTAATTACTTTACAGGATTGTAGCATTTCCAGTTTTCTTTTGAATTTGTATAGATACTTCACAAAACAATGAAGAATCATCACGATTTTGGGAAGAACGCATATTGCTTCTGAACTGTGTGGTTTTACTGTGTAATTGATTTATGGTGAATACATTTAGAGTTTCAGTTCTGTAAATCTTCAATTGGTGTGTGAACAAGGCACTGGAGGGCCCCCATTGTTGAGTTTACACATTCTTTTACTTGCCGGTGTAGTGATTTGGGTGATTGCAGCGATTTCATTTGATGCAAGCTATTTAAATCGTGCCATTGGTATGTGTTAATCCCAGTAGTTTTTAGTTTATTATTGCAGAACGAATTCAGCTATTTTTAAATCGATTTTATTATAGTTATGTTCTCTCATTTAATGGTTCAAGCTACGATTTCAATGTGTTGCACATTACTTACATTTACATGAGCTATGTCATTTATTTTAAATATTAAAAGAACGGTTCAGACTGTGATTTCACTATGCTATACATTGCTTCTCATTTAAAGATAAAGTGTTAGAACAATTATAAATTACGAACATTGTCCTGTAAGGGAATTTAATGGTTAATTGTTCATTCAGCGTTGGAATGTCAGGCAGAGCTTTGTAGTCTGTATCTTAGGGTTAGAGTTATTGTTTAATTGTTTTTTTATCTCAGTCCTTTCATCAATAGATTGCTTTCATAAATCAATTGCTTTGTACTTGAAAAGAAACAAATGAAGTTATCCCTGTAAAAGGATTTTTGTATCTTTAAGTTACAGTAGTTTTTTTTCATCTGTCAGTAGGTTCAATTTGCAGATAATTAAATTTTCCAAACAAGTCTAGCTCTAAGTCCTAAAACTTGGATGTGCCTCGAAGTTTAAGGACTGATTCACATTGGTAGATCAGAGCCCAACACACCACTTGTGGACAACAAGGGATAAGTGGTGCGAACAAGGTACCGCTCCTAGACAACAGGGAAAGCACGGTGCTGGGAATTTTTATGAAAGATTGACAATTAGCATGGGTTTCCACTCCAAGTGCTAGGATTAAGGGAAAATAGGTATGTCAAAGGTCTTATCACATGATGATGATAGGATTTTGGTATAATAGGATGACCCCCAAAGCATGAGTCTTAGAGGGATACGATAAACAAGATCTTTGAAAGAACAAGTCGTATCTTCGAGGTGAAAATGTCGGCTCGATTGGAGCATGTTGTCAAGTAGGCATATGTAGTACATCAGTATGTTGACCCATAGACACAAGTAACCGACTCATGGCTACATACCAATACAAGGCAAATCCATGAGAGGAATAAACAAGCATGGCTACTAGAATATAGCGTAGATCCATGTGATAGAGGACTCAAACTTGGACATAGCTACCAGACATACAAATGTAGATCTATGTCATACAGACACAATTTTGAGCATATCCACGACCATACAAATGTGGATCCATGCTAGATATACAAAACTCCATCGCAACCTGGGAAAAGCAATGAACGCTTTAAACAAATACCCAGGGTCTTCGTCTCGTCTTCCACAAAGTACAATTCTATCCATGTGATTACAATGATCTTAAGTCGAACATGGTAGAAACCACTTGATTACCGGCCAATGATGTGAACCGTTAACAAGCGCGAGGGAGAACACCATTAATGTCAATGATTCCCAAGGTACCTTGGTACAATCTACTAGGTGTGAAGAGATGTCCTGATGTCGAACACCCAGATGATTCTATCGATCAAAGGTCAATGATGTGAACCTATGTCAAGAGAGAGAGAGAGAATCTGTCATTAAGGAATATAGATCTCAAGGTACTAAATATTTTTTCTAAGACTATTTCCCGGATGATGAGTTGATGTCGACGGGAAAAGTCTCATCGAAGGAGGGCCATGATGGGTCCCACATCAATGACATGGAACTCGAAACATAGTTCTGGAATGATGTGAATGTAGTAACCATAAGACTGACTCAAAGATACTAACACAAAGACTACGTAGACTGCAGAGGTAAAACTTCTTCAAATCCCATTTGAACATCGGGCGGCATGACAAAAAGACTTGGCAGCATGGCTGGATGGGACGGATGCACAATGCGAAAGTGGACAATGCATTCTTTTGAAAGACTCAAAGGAGTGACATGACTCATGAAAGTGGATCATCGCGGAGATCAGCTGAATACCCAATTGACTGACATGATGTGCAGACAAGTGCCATGTTCAAAGGTAACAACAAACAACTCCCATTATTTACAAAAAGATTCCCTTCCCATTTCCCCCCATCATGATCGATGAGTGCCTCTTTTCGGTTTTACGAGTTCAAAGAGGGTAACAAACACTTGATATAGCTCATCAGAAAACAAGTCCAGACTCATATGTTTTATGAACCTGAGAGAGGAGGGGTTCATTCCCAAAATGGGTCTCTCAATTATGTTTAATTTAACGAGTCCACTGAAAGAAAACTCGGTATCGTTCATGTTTAGAGAGTCTAAACGAATACGGAAGAAGACTCCAAAGGGGTCCTTTTTCGTATGATTTAGTCTCTAAGGCCCGAAAAAGTGTAAAATCATACCTCAGAGAAATATCCCAGTCATGATTGGCTGGAGTGTTCCTTTTTTGTAAATAGTCCTATCCGAACTGAAAAAGAGATAACCTACCATCGAACAGATGACTCTTTAAATATTTTAACGAGCGTGAAGAAGACAAGATCACTCAACGATCTTTTCATATTTAGGGAGCCTGAAAAGAGTTTAAAGAGAACTCCATGAGGTTTCTTTACACAATGTCATCTTTTACAATCTTGGAAAGAATTGGAAACGGACTCGATGATCTTTTCGGGTTTAAGAAGCCTGAAAAAGAGGTGAAAAGAAGACTCAATGACGCTTCTTTACACAATGTCAATTTTTTACGAGCCTGGAAAGAAATTGAAATGGACTCGGACTTTGATACTAGGTTTAAAGAGAGTGACCAAAGTGTCATAATGAACGCTCATTCACCTTTTCCATTTTATGAAAGTGCGAAAAAGCCATAAACAAACTTCCAAAGCTTCTTACTATGGTTCTCTTATCCTGCAATCGACTTAGAAACAAGTGTTAAATGCATTTACAACTAGCATTAAGGGATTACGACAGATAAACTTTGACTAAAATGTGATTTTATATCAAAACTATAGTATGTCAGACCCAAAAATGCCTATATAAGTCATGTAAATAGTAAAAAATTAAATCATTTCACTATTTACCCATAGTGGAGAGCATTTGGAGCACTTTCTTAGCCAGATCTTCAGAAGCTGATACCGGGAGTTTCCACCGTCCATTTTTAGCACTGTTAGTTGCAAGTAACAGCTAACACCCTATTATTTCATTTCATAGTGTTTATTTTGAGTTTTGGTGGGCTTTTGGGCTCATATGGGGGGCCCTAAAACCTTAAAAGCGGGCACTGCACCTACCCCTTGCGGGATACACAGTACCACCCAAGAACTGTACCTATAACATGGTTAATAGGCGGTGCCACCACCTGTCTCCAATGATGCATAGGAGGTTCTAGCCGTGGAGATTTTAAACTAACAGCATGAGCAATAATAAGTCATTCTTTTGATTTTTAATGATTAGGAATGATTCTAATGCATGATATGATTGTTTTAGGGTAGGTCTTGGTTGCTCGAAACATGGTGATATGGAAAGAAAGAACACATGAAAATGAGGATGCCTTTGCTGAGAGAAATGCGGGTTGTATTGCCGCATTATGGGACAGTGGGCTCTTGAAGTTCTTCCAGACCCCAAGCATGGTGTCACATGAGCGGTTACTGGAACACATACTGCGGATGTGGAATCCAAAGCAGTAGTATTTCAATTTGGGGGGCCATATTCTTACAGTGGAAGTAGAGGAAATCTACTTCTTGATTGGTCTCTCGAGACAGGGTGCCCCCATCTCACTGACAGGTTCCCGTGGAGGGGATATCACCACTTGAGAGCTTATAGATCATCACTGTGCTCTAGGGACAAGCACATCGGGGAAGAAAATACCCATCAGAGTAGTGACGGATGAGCCCCTAGGAACCGTCCTATTTATTATGTAGAGGGTGGCCAGGATTCAGGGTGTGCATCAGGCTTCTAGGGCACACATGCTATATGCCATAGAAGCCATGGCACCCACGGTATTCAACTGGGTGGAAGCCATGCTTCCAATTTTAAAGATCAGCTGACTAAGTGTCGAAAGAGAGAGCTAAAGCAGTTTGGATTTGGTTCCATTTTAGCCTGCTTCTTCTTCGAGCGAGTACCATAGATGAGACCTCAAGTGGTCTTCCAGAGTCTGAGAGCATGGGACCCCCGTATGCTGAGGTGGGTCCAGGTTATGGCTCGTACAGGAGCAGGTAGGGGAAGGGTGAAGTTCGATGGTCCATTCTTCAGATGGCTCTGAGATCAGATCCTCATGGTTGAGGATTATGCTTATGCAGGTATGGAATTCACTAGAGATCCTGACCTACCACTCCCACCTGGAGGACAGTGGGGCGACATCGGTAAGAAGCAAGAAACCATAAATTGGATGAAATGTTTTTATGTTTTTTGATGTTTTATATTTTTATGTTAAGTGACGATACCTATATATTCTCATGCAGATGTTGGAGCAACGCAACCTGGAGGAGATTCTCTGTTGGACAAGCGAGCTGGAGCCTGCTTCGTACCATGGGGTGATGATATCACCAAGGATCTAGAGGAAAACCTAGAGAGGTTGACCTTGGATATCCTAGATGCTGAGATTGATGACCTCCCAATGAGATATCAGAGATCCATAGCGAGAGTACCGGGTCGATTCAGTAGGCTGCTACGTAGGGTAGCTCGAGCAATGATGTGCTATCATGAACACCAATAGTGTATGAGATATGTACTGAAAGCTGACATCTTGAGGATTTTGTATGATGATTTTGCCTGAAATCCTACATGCTTCAGATGAGGTCTCGGGACCTATTTTTGTAAACTTTTTCATATATATATACAGACTTTTACATGGTGTTTATATGTTTCAAATGGCAAATGCATTTTCTATGAGTTTTATGTGTCTTTGAATGTTTATTTACAATGTGCCATGTTCGATTTTGACATCATGAATGGGCAATATACCAATCTAGGATGTAATTAGCTAATGATTCAGCAACTACATTATGTTCCCTAGGGATATGCCTATAAGTGATGGTTTCAAATGACCTTTCTAGCAAACGTACTCTCCAGAAGAGGTGGAGGAGCATGGGGTTTCTAATGGTGTAAACATGGTTTAAATGAAAAATCACAAGTTGTGAGTCCATCAAGACTACTAGATCATGAACATCCTAGGAGGCAGCTTTAGTCAGAAGACTGATGACTGCTTCATACTTAGCGATGTTATTAGTAGCGAGACCTATACAAATCTCTCCTGAACTGACCAAATCTTCAACTAGGGAATAGAGGACCCAAGAATCCAAGGCGAGATTCAAGGTGTGGTGGCAAGCATCATCAACGAAGCCGTAGAAAGCCATCTGCATGACCAAAACATGGTATAAATAGATGCAGACACTAAACTCAAAACCATCTTGAAAATACTAAAAGCACACTGAAAGTCAATCAATATACATATATACAAGATACTATCCAAGAAAGACCTAGGCATAGTACCTTTTCAGGTACAACCCATTGCGAGGTTTCCCCAAAGGGATTCCATCATAATCAACAAGCTCATAAGATCCTTTCTCTAACACCTTAGAAATAACGAAAGGTCCGTACCACATGGAATCAAACTTATCCTTCCCTAGTTTGTCATATCTCTGATCATAAGTCAAGACTAGGTCACCCTCGTTAAATACACAAGGTTGGACAAATTTATCATACTACGCCTTAACGCATTTCTTATGTGCCTCATTAGCCAAGGCAACATCTCTTCGAGTCTTGTCAAGGTTACTCAAGTACAAAAATCTTTCATCCTCTACGAAAGTGTCTGGGAGAAGTTCGAAGGAAAGTTGTAAAGATGGAATCTAACATTGAATCGATAAGACAACTTCGATTCCATAGACAAGATGGAATAGTGTGAAACTAGTGGTTGTTTTCACAGAAGTCTGATAAGCCCAAAGAGCGGATAAAAGAACATAGTGCCAGTTGGATTTATGATCTCCAACCATCTGGCGAAGCACAGTTTTCAAAACTTTGTTAATGGCCTCTACCTGACCATTAGCTTGTGGATAATATGGCATAGAGTTTTCAAGGAAAAAACCTAGCTTGGCACTTAGTTCCTCCATCATTTGATTACGCAAATGGGATCTGTGATCAGTAACGATGGACTGCGGAACTCCAAATATAGCTATGATATGATTGAACAAGAAGAGAGTGGCAGTCTTACCATCTTCTACATATGTAGGCATGGCCTCAGCCCATTTTGTGAAACAATCAATGGCTACGATGATGTAACCATGCCCCCTGGTTGAGGTAGGCTTACAATGCATGAAGTCAATCCCCCATTTGGTGAATGGGCCAATGGAAATGATGGGTTGTAGCAGAGCAGGATGGGTGTGCTTTTTAGGATGAAAGTGTTAACAATGTGGAAATTTCTTAACAGCCTCATGACAGTCTTTGAAGACAAAAGGCCAGAAATAGCCACCGCAAAGGATTTTCTGGGCTATAGCCATCCCAAATAAATGACTGCCACATGCTCCAGAGTGGCTATCATTCAACACATGTTCAACCTCCTCATGGGTGAGGCATCGCCGGAGAATAGAGTCAATCCCATGTTTATACAAGGTATCATTCAGGATGAGATAGTATTTCACGTGGTGATGGATATGGCAGTGATCATCGCAAGATAAATGCGGCTAAAAACATTGTGTTTGGAGATAAATAAGAAAATCTCCATACCAAAGATTGGTAGTGCTAATCAGGAACAACAATTCATCCGGAAATGAATCACTGGGCTCGGATTCCGTTGAAGCACAGGGAAGATCACACATAAGCTCGAAAAAGACCAAGGATTTCTTTAATGTGGCTTTGGAAAATTCCAGATCAAACTCTTGAAGCATGACTATCCAATGGGAGTACTTGCCCCTGACGAGTCAGGATGTAATACATCAGGTTCTGGTCTGCCAATACAGTGGTAATGCGGAGCAGAATGTAGTGACAAAATTTTTGTACAGCAATGACCGTGGTCAATGCTAAATTTTCCACAAGTGAATAGCGAGTTTCGGAATCCATGAGACTCTTACTGGCATAATAGATCATGTGCTTCTGACCGTGGAGATTTTCTTGCACTAAAACCATAGCGATGGTAGTAGCAGAGGCAGCAATATACAAGAGAAATTCCTCTGAATAATCCAGGGGGTGTATCACTGGTGAATGCGTCAGAGCATGCTTAAGATTATCAAAGGCACGTTGGGCCTGGTCATCCCAGAAGAACGGAGTGTTCTTCTTGAGGAGACGCATGTAACCGTGTGTTTTCTCTGTGAAATTACACATGAAACAACGGATAAACTTCTCCTTCCCTTGCAAAATTTGGATTTCAAGGAGATTAGTTGGGGCTGGTAGATCTAAAATGGCAGCAATTTTCAAAGGATCAATACAGATGCCATCTTTGGATACCAAAAAACATAGTAGACGTCCTGTCTCAACGCAAAAAACACATTTATGCGGATTGAGCTGTATATTATAATGACGGCATCTCAGGAATTACTCCCTAATATGACCAGGGTGGTCCTCCCATCATTGTGAATGAGCAGGGAGGTCGTCAACGTACGGTTCAACAATATGTTTAATATCGTGAAACGCATAGGACATCGCGCACTGGAACGTGGCTCCAACATTTTTCAAGCCAAAAGGTAACTTCTTATATGCAAAGGTTACCCATGGGAAAATGAATGTCATCTTATGCTGATTGGAGGGTAATATCTCAATTTGATTATAGCGAGAGAAGCCATCCATGAATGAAAAGATGACACTTCCGACACAGTTGTCGATAATTTGATCGATGTGTGGGGTAGAAAAGTTGTCCTTGGGACAAGATTTATTCAAATCCCTAAAGTTGATACAGACTCTAATGGTGCCCTGCTTTTTATTGACAGGGACAACATTCGATACCCATTCCGTCAGGGGTATAGGATAAATAAACCTAGCTTTGAGAAGTTTCTCAATTTCAGCTTTAATAGCTGTGGCCTTCCAAGGATGGACTTTCCTTAGTTTTTTCCTGACAGGTTTAGCCATGGGATAGGTTTTAATCTTATGGAACACAATGGATGGGTCAATCCCCAGCATCTCTTCATAGGACCAAGAAAAAATATCACGGAATTATTTAAAAATTGCCTTGTATGCTTCAGATTCATTTGCCAAGCAGTTCTGCCTAACATGAACATGCTCGATAGTATCAGGCTTGGCTGATATGTCAATCGGATTTGTCTGAGTAATGTTGCAAAGGTTTCCTTCAAAATCTGTTTCTTGCAACAATATAGGACTTTGGGGTACATTGACAATATTAGTAGGAAACAAGGATGCAAAATCATGGCTAACCGAACTGGTGTTGAGGACGAACATGGATCTATGATGGTGATCCTGCTAAATGGACTCATCCGTATTCATGATCTCCATAATGGACTCATTGGAAGGAAAAGTCTCAGAGAGATGATCTAGAACAGGTAGTGAAGGCTCTAACTAGTACAGTAAATGGTAAGGATCCGAAGCCACTAGATGAAGGTCATTCGTGTGATCATCAGGAAAGTTTTGAATGGTGTCATACATAGCTTCGTGTGGACTCAACGAGGTGGACTCAACAACTTTTTTACCCTTAGGCTCATAATCAAATGAGGCAATCATATGGACTGTCGTGGTATGTGTGCTAGGAGGAGTGGATGGAAAAATCCCCATAAGGGATGAATCCTTCAACATGCCTACCCCAATCGACTGGTAAGGAGGAGGGGACTAGCCTAACATGGGGATGTTATTAGCCGTGGAGGTAGTAACATCCGACGTACAAAAATCAAGCTGATCAATAGTAACAATTCTCCCTAGATGTAGAAATTGAACTGTTCAGAATACTGTTGAGACAACAACAGTCATGGCATAGAACCAATTTCTTCCTAGAAGGAGGTTGTAATCTAAAGGAGCATCTACCACTTCTACTTGAATGTAAATGGT
Organism: Pseudotsuga menziesii; assembly: GCA_001517045.1. Classification (NCBI taxonomy): domain Eukaryota; kingdom Viridiplantae; phylum Streptophyta; class Pinopsida; order Pinales; family Pinaceae; genus Pseudotsuga; species Pseudotsuga menziesii. The sequence continues at coordinate 113,109 of LPNX010636799.1, read as the reverse complement.
TTTCCCCCCCAGCTCAACCGCCAGGGCTGATATGACACCATGGGGTTGGAAACCCCATCCGTCAAAGGCCTTAAGGGTCGTAGGTGATGTTACAAGCTTGGGAGAGCCAAGAGCCTTCCAAAAAGACAGAGACAAAACCGAGGTCGAAGCTCCTTCATCTAGTACCTTTCGAAAAATTTTATTTCCCATAACTTTCGTAATGATCTGAAAAGCAAGTTTATGCAGTAATCTAGGCTTATAGTTCTCAACATTGAAATGAATCAAGTTGGCGTTATCCGGGTCTAAAGCTCCTAAAGCTGTCAACAAGTTTTTGCGCTGTGTAGGGCAACTTTGGAGTACTTCTAAGGCAAACATTGCACAAGGTGCCTGAGCAAGGTCTTCAACCACATTATAAAAATGAGCATCTCGAGCATTGGGATTAAATACAACCTTTCGAAGAGTACTCTTAGGTGGACGCAAAATCATGTCGAGAGTAGGCTTCTCAATAGATAAGGGGACAGTAGATGAGGCTTCTGAAGAACTAGTAGAGGGAGCTTTCCCTGAAGAAGGATGATCTTCTTTCTTATCTGTGGGTTTGTCATAATTCTGACTTTGAGTTTGCAGATTGATGGTATCTGAGGACATCATAGGAATTTCCTCTGACGAACTAGAGTTACCTTGATTAGACATGTGGTCTATCAGTTGTTGCTGAGAGGGGAAAGGATCCGTAAGTACTGTGGGTGTGGGATTGGACTTCAGAAACTAGGAGATTTCATCCTGACGAGGACACTCCTTTGAAAAATGGTCACCTCTGCATAGCAGACAGGGTTATTTTTCCTTCCTTTTCCCTTTATCGTAATCAATGTTGGTTGGTCTTGGAGACTCTTGTTGGTTTCCAGTTTTTTATTTCTATTTTTACTTTTCTTTTTATTATTACCCAAGGTTTGAGTACTGTGAATAGAGTTGAGCTAGGCAGAAACCTTAGGAGTCGAAGGAGTAAGGGTGGTATTTTGGGGTTGCTTGGCAGGTTTCGCTGCAGATGAGGACTGGATTGAGTCAACAATCCCATCAATAGGTACTTCTGCTGGTGGCTTGGCGGGATCGGTGCTAGGGCAAGGAGCTTGAGGAATCAGGTCATAAAGAGTTCCAGACTGGGAATAAACCAAGTCTAGGTACTAATCCCGACTAATAGCTTGCTCTTTAGTAATGGTACCACCCATAGCCACATCTCGGGAAATAGGAGGCAACAAGGATTTCGTAAACCAATCAGCTAATAACTGATCCGGAATAGGGACCTTAATAACCCTTCTCCGCCTTCTCCACTCATGAATATGATCAGATATGTGGGTGGAGGTGTTCTGTCGTAGAGAAGTTAAAATATCAGTGCCCGTTTCATAACGAATAGGGAGCTGAAAGTGTGTAAGAAACATGGTTTCCAACGAGCCAAAATCCACAAACGAATGTTGTGGGAGTTCAATGTACCACTTCGTGGCTATACCGGTCAAAGTTCACTGAAAGAGTCGTAACCGAATGGAGTCATCCATGAGGGATTTTGAAGAACACCACAAATGGAATGCCATAGAATGGTTCTTCGGATCGTCTCCCTGCTTTCCATCGAATTTTGGGATATCCAATGGTAACTTTACCAGAATGGGAGGCCACAAGGGATTGTGTCGAATTGGGTCATTAATCAACTTAGACAATTCAGGTAAGTCCAAAGTTGCTAGGAAAGGTAACTGTCGGTTGGGTTGCACATACTGGTAATATTGATATGGCATATAATTACTAGTAGGACCATAAGTTGACTGAAAAATAGGTTGCTGTGACGAAGAACTAACGAAAAATATACCCATAGGGGGTTGATTTTCGAGGTCAGGAACGTTAGGAACACTAGGGCCTCCTAGAGGAGGACCACCAGGGCCACCAGGACCACCAGGAGGCCGACCACCAGACCCTATAGATCCACCAGGAGGTAAACCTCCAGACCCTCAGGAACCACTAGGTAGAGGGCCACCAGACCCTCCAGAGCCATAAGGAGGAAAGCCACCAGCCCCCCCAAGACCACTAGGACCAAAAGGAGGAAATTTTCCAGATCCTTCGAGACCATTAGGCCCCCCAGGGGGAGGACCTCCATAAGGTGGTCCTTCAACACCTCCTGCAGTATGTATAGGTATCCCTCCCATAGCTGGCATGTATGACTAGTTGGGTTGCCCCCATGGCATAAAAGTGTTACAAGGGTATGGAATTCTCAGCATAAGGCATTCCTGTAGGATTGGGTGGATGATTACCTACAAGTATTTGATAACCATAACCTCCAGAAGTTTGAGCGGTTACAGGTTGTGCCCCCAAGGGTTGACCTGAACTGGATGGGGGATTAACCACATTAGTATGGGTGGGAGGGACATAAACTATAGATGGTTCTATGTTAGAGGTCTGCCCTTGACTAGGTACAATTCCAGTGCCAGATAACATAGGTCATGCTGGGGGTTTCCCCCCGGCACTAGAAGGTACTGACGAAATGGGAATTGAAGGTTGGGCCCTAGGTGCAGAAGACATGGGAAGATTGGGAACATACATAACATGAGAGGTGGTGGGGGTGGTAATTTGACCTGGGTTTTGTGGTGTTACCACACGATCTATAATCGGTTCAATGGGTCTCATAGAATCAGCAAGTGAATGATATCCCACAGGAACAGATGTGGAACGTGATGGTGTCAGGCCTAATAGTTCATCTATTTGCTTGTTAATCTCATGTGCGCGGAGAATGGCAGCATGGTATTGCATACGTTCTTCTTCATCTTCAGAAGAGTTTAAACAGGTGTCAAATGAGGCAATGGCCTATCCTATAGAGGTATCCCAAAATGGAGCATTGGGACCATAATCCGGATGGGTTGTATCATCAACATGACCTTCCATGGGAGAATGGAATGAGGTATTTCCCCGAGACGGTTATTGGACCAAGGGAGGTGAGTGTGAAGAATATGGTAATCCACTTTCTGCAACCACATTATCTCCCATTTGGGAGGTGGTAGCAGCTCCTTGATCAATATCTTCCATTGGATTTTCTCCTGAACCAGGAGTAAAATCGGGTGGCAAGCCCTGTACTCTTCTGGACTATCTTAACTCAGCTAGTTTATACAGTTCCTATCTAACCTAGGGTCTGAAAAGCTAGAGCACACACCAAAATATTTCCCTACACAAGCTATAGGTCAAAACAAGCACACTTAAAATGATAGGAGGAGTTCAAAAAGTCAGGTCTCTCACCAGGATTGTCAAGAAGGTGCCACTCGCGATATACCTCGAGGGTACGTGCGTAGTAATCTCCCCGAATGCTATTTTCGGTGTATGGCTCCAAGCAAGACGGCTAAAGGGCTTTTCTCAGATGGACAGGGTATCCCGATATACTCAAGGTACATGGGAGCTCAAATCAGTAGTAGTGTTGTCTAATGCATAACCGTACACAAGGGGCCTTCCTCTATACAATCGAGTACATGAAGTACCTTTCTATATACCTCAAGGGTACGTGAAAGGCCGTTCGATATACCAACGATACGTGGAAGAACCGTGTGAGTCCCAGAATATAATGTAGACAAATAACGACAACTCCTATGCTTAACGACGCCCGAACATGTCTCTAACCTATCACTCCAATTGCTACGTAAATTTTAACCTATAACTACCATTAATTTTAAAGTGGAAAGTTAGGTGAATGCATGATGTTTTGACAGAAAAGTAAAACCATGCAGTATGCTTATGCAAATATTTCACTTTACCGTTCAATATGCCTACTTACGAGAGGGAAAGAGAGCATTTTCTTTTGTTTCAAAACCTAAAAAATACTTCCAAACAACAGTATTGAACACAAAATCAAAGACAAGTAGTACTTTTCGAAACTGATTTATCTTTTCTGAAAGCAATAAGAAGGGGAAGAATCTCTTTTCCTAAAAGAAAAACAAGAAGCACACTATATGCAAATGCACTCTATTTTTTCAATTTTCCCAAAACATAAGCAAATCTAACTTAAAAATACCATATTTTTTATTTTGATTGAGATAGTTGTAAATGCATAATAGATGAAAGAACATGAAGATCCTGAAAGCTTATGAATCCTATCAGAAAACCAATGTCCAACGCTCAATGATGATAACCTAGTCTCAATCAAAAAATTTCTTTTTTAAAGGAAGGAAAAAGAAGTTTACTATGCAAACAAGAAATGAAACCTAGAAGTTAATCTAGTGTTCTTCTTTTAGTCTATATAACAGAAACGAAAAGAGATCTTACTAATACCCTAAGGCTTTTCAAGAAACAAGAAATCCTTTCACAAACACAACAAACAAGCACCAAAGTGAATGAACAATCAAAAAGCCTAATCTAGCTTTTGAATTTCCTATTCAAACCAATCTTAAACCATACAATTTCAAGACATAAGCATCAGATTCTGTCACACAAGCCTGACAATGCAGGACTGAAAGCAACACAACTCAAATTTTTACAAAAAAAATGAGGAAAAGGGGCCTTGGAATGATGACTACCTGGCACCATGCTTCTCAGGTGTTGACAGTGTGGTTCTATCCCAGCACCGCTTCTCGTCAATGGGATACAGGTGGTGGCACCGTGTGCTGCCCACTCTATTCAGGCGGTGGCACCACTCCTCGTACACTGCATGGGTGCGGTTCCCTATAAAATTCCAAAACACAAAGAGAACAATAGATCTAGTTGAAAAAAGACTAGATCAAGGTCAAAACTGCTAGATTGAGAATAAAAACAGAGCACAAAAGGTCGAAATGATTCAGATCTGAACAGATATGGAATTTTCAAACCCAAATGGACTAAGTCAGAAAGCAAATCCGACTGAAGAGAGTTGGAGAAGGAGCCTGGATTGAGATAAGAGGTTAGAACTGAGGAAGATCAGAACAACTGATACATATCTCTATTCCCCAGCGAAGTCGCCAGATTTGTTAGTTGGAATATTTCACCTTCTGCGGATAGTAAGGTGTTCCACTGGTTTGAATGGTTCAGATCCAGAACAAATGAAGGACAAAGGTTGAAGACCCTCCCTAGACGCCGTAGATACCTAGAATGGGATGCTTCGATAGTAACCCTATGTACCTGCAATCAGCTTAAACACGCAAACACATCAAAGCTGTCAGAATATGATCTACTAATCTATGTTAGTGACTAAGGAATCTAACAACATACATGTGAAATCAAACAGCAACAATAATGTGGGATGGAAATCAGCTCTGTATTAATATAAAAATGGAAAAGTTTACAACCAATCAAGCCTTAGTGTTGACATGCATCTCCATGAAACCAAGCACTCTCATCCCCATAAGCTCTGACTTTAGCTCTCTATGCTCTCCAATGGCTTGGGCCAAGTGATCAATCCAATAGCATAACAATACCTTAAGAGTTCTCCCCCTCAACCATAGATATGAGCTTGTATTTATAAGGCTCAATGGATAGGGATGGTTGAGAGATTAGTGGATGAGGTGGCCTCTAAGATCCTAGAATGAGAGATCTTGAGCTCAACTAACTCAGAATGATAGGGATATGGGAGGACATGAGGCTCATGATCTAGAAGCCTCGAGAAACTTCTCGTTTTCCCCTTTTACCCAGGGTACCGCGTCTCTTCTTCAATGACAGAGCGGTTCTGGTAAGAAACGCTTATGGACTAAGGGCCATAAGTGGTGGCACCGCTTGTGGACAACAAGGGATAGGCGGTGCGAACAAGGTATCACTCCTGGACAATAGGGAAAGCACAGTGCTAGGAATTTTCATGAAAGATTGACAATTAGCATAGGTTTCCACTCCAAGTGCTGAGATTAAGGGCAAATAGGTATGTCAAAGGTCTTATCACATGATGATGACAGGATTTTGGTATAACACACGGCCAGAGAAATCATAGGGCCTAAATCATTGCATGAATATATATATATATATATTAACATCAAATCAAGCCTTGGGTCAAACACCAAATGGAAACCATATAATATATCATGTGAACCATGGCGTAAACATATCATAGCAAAACCTTTACACTATGCCAAACAAACCATTGCATCATAAACCATAAAATTTGTATTAAATTTACAAAGGGTTACAATATGGTTAATACCATATGTCTTACAAAGCCCAAGCCACCGTGCGTAAAGGAAGGGTCACCGCAAATACCATAAGATTTGGCTATGGTGAGGCCTAAGGTCTTTAAATCGCTCTAAACAACCATATTACATAATGGATGGGATCAAGACCACGAATAGTCTCCCCATCCTTAGGGCGTTTAAGGCCCTAGTAAAAACAGTGAAATTAAAAGCAAGTAAACTAAGAAAATCACATGAATGGGTATGGCTGAATGTTTCGAAGGAGCTAGTCGTTGCCTCAACCAACAGAAACTGAACATTATTCTATAAAAATTTTCTTTTTACTCAAAATGAAATTTCAAACACAAATATAACTTTTGTTCTCTCAAAGTTGAAAATATGAAAAGATGTCATTTATCTTATCATAAGACTCGTCAAAATAGACATCCATATTCATGGATTCACCCAATGGCAAGGACATTGCAACCTAATAATTCTTGTTTATAGCCACTTTGAAAAAGCATGAGATGAGCAATGTGACAAAGTAAATTTAGCATATTTTATATATTTTATAACCATTACTATGTTGTGCAGGATGTGGAAATGAATCTCCTTGAAAGATCATCACGTTACTGGCAAGATAAATGTATAGTAAACATCACACTCAATACAACAAGGTAGATATATATAGTGAACATATCATTCATATGATGTGTAACGTCGCAATACTGGTTAGGTATATATATGTAGTGAACATGCCACTCAATATGACGCGGAAAGCACATTATGAGTAACGTTCAAACACACTGTTTACCTATATAAAAACTGCAAATAAATGACGCTTGCGATGGGTAGCCTTAGTTCATTTCGGACCACAATGTGGATCCTTCATATTTGGCCAACTTGTACAAAAATAGTTCCTCATTTTCGATGACAACTGGCCCTGGAAACCTAATTTCTCGAAACAAGAAAAACGGCGTGCGGCACGAGTAGCACTTCCCGAACAGTTCACCCCCATGGTAAATATTATTCTGCCCTTCCCCATTTTTGCTTGCCCCCATAAGCAGAACAGCAGCGGCCTCTGGCGCGTCTGTTCGCTGGAAGATATATTGAAGATATTGCGATGGGAAAAGACTCCAACGGCCTTGGAGGCCGAGGCCAACGTCCTTCAATCGGAAAAAACGTTTTCAAGGTCCCTAAATGGCGATGGAAATGGAGGGGAAGCTGACCTCTGCGCCTTTCGGATGCCTGTGCATTATCCGAGGTATTCCAAGGCCGATTACGAATCGATGGCCGAGTGGAAGCTGTACTTTCTTCTGCAACAATACGGTTTGCCGATCCGAGGCGATGTGGCTTCCAAGCGGAGTTACCCGATGGGAGCCTTCCTCTGGCCTGACCAGTTTTGAATAAAATATCTCACGATATATATTATGAGTATATTCCCTCGGCTTGTTTGCTTGACTTTGAGTGAAGTTTTAAATAACTGCAGGGAGGAGATCTCTGTATGGGTCATATTTAGTTATGGGTGACTTTTTAACGGCAGGGAGGAGCTCTCTGTATCGGTTATATTTAGTTATGGACGGCTTTTTACTACCATAGATGTGGATTGAATGATTGAGGGCATCTTTGTGAGTGTTATATTAGTTAGAAAATATGAGTGACCAGGATATTGTTATATTAGGTAGAAAAATATGAGCGAGGGGATATTTCTATGTGGTAGAAAAATGTGAGTGAGGACGATATTTTTATATTAGGTAGAAAAATATGAGTGAGGGGATATTTCTATATGGTAGAAAAATATGAGTGAGGAGGATATTTTTATATGGTTCTACCAAAAGCTTGCAAATAGCTCATAAACAGGATTATATGAAAGAAAAGAGGTTGGAGATTGGATAATTGTATTATGAAGATTGATTATGGAAGTGAATTGAGGATTATAATTCATTTAGATAGTTGCTACAATTCTATAATAGAAGGAATTTCTTTGTATATATGATAGGGTTTAATTTACTTTCAATTATTAGATACTTATTGAAACTTTTTAAAATGGATAATATGTGATAGTTATCTTACAAAACATGTCTATTATGTGATGAATGTTTATGAAATTGATTGTTGTTTTTTACTTTAATAACTTATTAATAAGAGAATAAATATAAGCATTACTATTAATTAGACATAACAATCATGTTTAATGAATATGTGATACATATACAATGGGTTGTTTCGACTTGTTCATTGAAAAATGGATCAATTTATAAGAATTAAAGAAAATTTATTGTTATTGAGAAGGGTGTATGGTGAAACTCATACTTGGTTGTTAGGAAGGTGAAAAGCCTTTGAAAACTATCACCAACATAGATCCATCTTAAAAAGGATCTATCAAGTGCCGAAAGGGATCAAATATCTCGAGCTGCAAACCCCTTTTTTAGAGTGGAAATGTTGAGGAAATGTGAACAGAATATATATGGTTTTAATTTGTAGTCTTATAACTGTGGTTCTAAAAATGATTTTAAATCTAATTTGAGCCGACATATTATTTTTTAATAACATTTTATTATTTTGTATAAAGGACACATGTCAGCTCTAGAATGAACACAAAACGACTTACACATCTCCCCCTACAAGGATGAACACGAAATGACTTACACATATCCCCCTACTGGGATGTAGAATTCACCTCTTCGACGTAATTACTCCTAGTTGAACTCCAAATATATCATGTTGGCCAAAGAACAAGAGATTTATGAAGGAGAAGCTATATTAAAAATATGAAAATATATGTAAAAGATATCGCACAACTACTACAATGTTTGATTTGAGTGATGGAGGAAAAACCTAAAATTCAGAAAGAGGAAATTCATGAGTTAGAAAAGAAAAATCATAGACTCTACAAATAGACAAATTGGAGATAAGAACTTATGGATTCCCGCAAGAAGCTGCTACCCAATTATGATGCAATGGAAGCACACTAGTGGAAAAAAAAAGAGAAACGTGTATGCACACTTGGATGCACGCACGCGTTCTTGCTTCAACAATGATGAACCTCCACGTCAGATTGTCAATGTGGACAATAGGAGCACACAAGTGCCCCTAATGATGCACACGTGTGCATGAGCGCGCATGCATATCTGGACGTGCATGCGTGTTTAGTGTGTATGCGTACAGGGACGCGCAAGCGTCCCTGTGTATAAAAAAAACAGTGAACAGTTTTATTCACTCACAAACAATCTGCAAGTGCGCAAGCTACCCAAAAAATGACATCCAAGGAGGCCAAAACAACACCAACGAAGCCCAAAAGAAGTGTCAAAGAAGGCTAAAACCACACCCACGGCCGTTGGAGTAAGGTAGATGGAGTAGTATTTGCATTTTGTTGTATTTTTTTTGTTTTTTTTAATGTTTTTCATTGTTTTTCAAAATATATATAAAATTAAAAAAAAATGCAAATGAATTGAAATGAAAAAAAAATTGATATTGCAGATACAAAATACCTAAACATAATGACAAATACCAATGAACCATCCCAACAAGCGAGTCAAACAGACAGATCAAAGGACCCAATAAACCCTGAATTAAATGAAGAAAACCCTAAAGATGGATTTGGTGAAGCACGAGAAAACCCCAAAGATGAATTGCACGGGGATTTAAACCAGTTAAGGATATTGAGTGATGAACTGAAGGACACCAGGGAACCCTCTTGGGTTTCCCTCGCCACATCACTACAAAACATAATAGATTCTATTAGCACTACCCATAGTGAGATAACCAATTTGAGCCAATATAGGGCTCAAATGAGATAACATTATGCCACTGGTATATCCAAAGAAGATATAAAAAACCTGAATATCACAAAATCCCAACTGTGGAGCAAATTTACAGATCCGAGAACAGGGCAGCATCCAGATGTGAGGAAGAGGAAAATTTGCATGGACTGGTGTAATTACCAGCCATGGAGAAAAAAATGGAAAAAGAGATGGTTCATGGTTTTTGACAAGTCTCCATGCAACAATGTCGAGGTCCCACAATATTTTCTCAAAAAAATGTTGGCCGAGTTTGCGTTAGGGTTCCAAGTGAATTACTTCGACAACACCGAGTTCTAGGGAATCAGTTTTGGCTCATCCCAAGATCGACCTCACGCCCACCAAAACCCACTTAGAGGACCTCCTGCACCTAGGAAAGAGCCAAACCCACTTCCTCAACCCCTTGGGTTAGCCAGTAGTCTAGATGAGATCCACGATTCTGTTAGACGTTCCACATGGCACCTTCTCAGGCATACCACAGTTGTGGCTATGTCCTCACGTAACGAGCAGGACCACCTTGAGAGACACACTTCTGCATGGTCTACTGGTGGTGGGCGAGGGAGAGAAGCTACATGTGGTATCCAGGATGATCCATCCAGCTCGATGGGACCAGTGCCACATCGTTGTTCTCGCTGTGGGCATCCATGCGATGTTCCCATGTAGGAGCATGCCACAGAGAGCTACCTACACCAAGTTAGTTATTGTTTTATTTAATGTTCAAGTATTGATTATACGTTATGCACTCTCATAATTTCTAATAAATTTAACTTATAATCAAATGTTGATGACTTTATTTGTTTTAATATACAACTATTCAGTGCTGAGTCTCCAACACTGAGGTGGGAGGACGTTGGTTCCCTCAACCTAGATGGAGCCATGGCAGCTACAGAGGACATCACAACACCATACACACAGGTAGTTTTCTTTCATTAATTAAATGTAATGTTAGTAGTTAATCTGTTGTCCAATGTAGTTAATATTTAGTAATTGAATCTAAATATTTTTTGGTTTGCACAGGTGTCTGCAGGAGTGAGTGACCAGCCATCCCCGTCACGGATCAACAGATCCTCTAATGAGCAGGTATCGTGTAATAAAGTATAAATTTAATTTTAGTTTTGATGGCTTAGCTTTGTATAGTTATGTTTTTTATGTACTAAAATACAAGGCCATGAATATGTATGTAGGTTCGAGTACATAGGCACTTCGGTGTCACTATCTCTCCATCGACTTCCTTTTCCCACCACATATGCTAGGTGTAGCCCCTGGAATACATGTCCCTTTCACTGCATCCCTACCCACCCCATTCCATCCATCCCTTGCCTCCCATCAAACACCACACTTCAATCCAACTCCCCCTTGCAATTCCCCTCCTGCCCCACCCATCCACCCCCTCCCATGCAATTTCCCATGTTTCCACCCTCCCCCCTCCGACCACGATACACCATCCATCCATATTCACCAATCCCTCCCCCACATCCTAGACCTCAGCACCCTCCCCCATATTCCCGCACCACCCTCGTTTCCCCTTTTAGGGTGGCATATTCCATTCTATAACTAGTTGGGGTTTATCATCACACATCACCACTTCGCACACTCTAGTCCACGCCCTCTCTCACCGGGCCCCCTAGTTTTTTAGCCAACTTCTATTTTTCTACATCCTCTTCTATGCCATCCACCCTAGCATCAGAGCAGGTTTTCCAACCCACAACTCCACCTGCCACCCCCGAGGACCAGCTGACTACTCCACCTGATAGCCTTCGGGACCAGCATATTGTGTTCATGGTGAGATTGATTAGTTTATGAAAATATCATGCAATATTAACAAAATTTAACATAGACAGTAAATTGTATGAGTTATCTTACTGTTTAGATGTTGTAGGGTGGCATTGCCGAGAGACTTGGATCACGGAGGAGGGTAGCCCGCTCACCACTTACGGTCTCGTCTGAGGTTTTAAGGTTTGAAAACTTAATCTTTATTTTTAAATTGTGTTTTATACTTGTATAATTGCTTGTAGGAGTTGACATTTGATTGTTTTCATTTCAGAGCCCAAGGGGAGGTGGTCAAAGCGGCTAGAAGAATCGAGCTTCCTCTAGCTCAAACAAGAGGAAAATCGATTTTGGAGGTGCACCTGGGAGCTCCTTGGGTGGGAAAGAGGATTGAGATACCATCCTATGTACACTAGATATGATGTGGGATTTTGGCACGAGTTGTCATATTTTGTATAAGGCATGAGTTGCCATATTTTGTATAGGTCACGAGTTTCCATTGTATAGACATTGGGAACGATGTTCTATTTTTCACTACTAATGAATATGATTGGAAATTAGTGTATATGAATAAATAATTTTTCACTTCTTTATATTACTTTTCCGTTGATTACATATTTGCATAAATTATGTTGAATGCAGTAGTAGATTGCAGTTGATGTGCTTGCAATACTTATTGTTGATGAAGAAATAAAGTTTGTATGTTCACAATAAAATGCATAAAAGTTTAACACTGTAGGTTAGTTAACAAAAAAAATACACAACTGCATAAACGTGTACAATAGAAATGATAATTTTAAATAACAAATACCTGATCTTGTAAATCATAGTGCAAATACATAGCTTGGCCCTTCACCCCTCGACCCTTCCATTTGTTCTCTCAGCTTGTCATACCTAGATCCGACCTTGTTATTGCATACATAAACCCTAAGTACCTAGACCTAACTAGACACCTAACCTAAAAGCATAGCTTTCTACATTTCCAAACCCTTCCTCCCTTCTCCATCTCCTAACCTACTTGCTTACCTTTCCACCTCTCCCCTCTCATTTCCTAACCCTAAGCTTCAAATCTCATACTCCTATCCTTGGCCTATAGGATTAGACCTTGACCCCCTTTAAAAACCCCTTCTCTAGCCTTAGCATCCCTACTAGGACTCTACATATCATTGACATTTCCAGCCATACATAAGAATTTTTGACAGTGATCTACAAGTACATTTGCACTACTAAAATACCAAAAAGACCTCTAAAAAACATGTACAAGATACCATCTTTGTTGAGGACTATCATATAGGTACTTGTTGGCACTCTTGGCTTGAATTGAAATTACTATTTGGGATAGTCATAGTAAAATTTGTCTTGGCTAGAAAATACATTTAGTTTGACAGTCCCATTCATTGACCAAGTTGGAATTGACAATACTTGTAGTCCACTTGCATTTACCTAACAATTGTCTTCCTAATTGGGTGCATCCATTGAGGTGGGTTACAATTTTTGGCAATGCAATTTCGGAAAAAACACAAAAACGTACCTCGATCGCGCTTTTTCCAAACCCTCGATCGAGGTTTTCTTCAACTCTCGATCGATATTTTGACAAACCCTCGATCGAGGTACAAGTGCTCGATCTAGTGTTAAAAGAAGCTCGATCGAGCATCTTTAATCGTTTTTCCTATAAATAGGCAACAAACCTTTGATATAATTCACTGCATTTGTTGGATAGAAAAGGGTCATTTATATTCATTTGTAGATATGGGTCATGGATTAATTGGAGTTATAGATATGATTAATCATCTATTAATCCAACATCTACAACTCTAATTACTCCACAACTAATATCTACACATAAAACCTAGAGGAAGTGGCAGTAGTGATACTTTTACTTGTTTCTTCTTCAAGGTATGTACTATTACCCACAAGTATTATTTTTCTAGTCGAAATTATGTTTTATTAAATTTTATTATCATATAATTCTATGTTTGAGTTTAATTGAATTTGAAGACACTGTTCCCATGAACAATACGAGATTTGAAAAACTTTGATTAAATAAATTTTTGGGTGTCCATATTCGTGTGCACACACGAATATGGGCACTCGAATATTTTTTTAGTTAAAGTTTTAAAAATCTCAATCGAGCTTTTTATTTATTGAAGTCTTTCAAAAGATGTTTGGACACCTTGTATTTTGAATCCCCATTTGAATTCATGTCATTGAACATTTTCAATTCTTGTCGAAATGAGGATTAGTATCATGTTTAGTCACATGTTATTGATGTAAGTTCTAATGTCATTCAATAATTTACTAGTAAGATTAACTGCAAATGTGTGGCACAATAAAATTTTTGAAGAATAAACAATGGAAATTGATATAACACAAGGAAATGACGTCATGTTTTTTTTTAATGCTCACATTTTCATCTAATGGTACTAAAAATACTTTGCTCCTTCGTATATAATTTTTAAAACTATAATTATGTGATATGAATCTGAATTTAACACTATTTTTTTATCTTAATCGTTCTGTTCTATTCCACCCTGGGCTCTAGGATTTAAATATCTATCCCAAAGATCTATATCATAGGTATATCGTAGTCCTGAGAATCCAGGTCGAGTGGACACAACTCGCTTAATTTCATCTCATCAATTGAATTGCATGCATCATTTCTCTCCCTGGTTCAATGCAAAAAGAATACTATGACGATGATGCATGCAATTCAGTTGATGAGCTAAACTTGAGCGAGTTGTGTCCACTCGACCTGGATTCCCAGGACTATGATCTACTATGATATAGATCCTCGAGCCAGATATTTAAAGCCCAAGGTGGAATAGAACATGACGATTAAGATAAAAATAGTGTTTACAAAGTCATATCATATAATTGTAGTTTTTTAAAATTGAAAATTATATACGATGGAGCAAAGTATTTTTAGTATTTAAAACCTTTCACTACATTGTATACACATTAGATATATTGTTGATAGGAATCAAATGATGTTGAAATTCCTTTCCAACCATTGATGCAGACATAAACAAGCTAGATGTTGAATTCTAATGAAAACACACCATGATACTACTTGAATATAAGCATAAAAAAAATTAAATACACATAGTTCATGGACTCTAAAATTATTGTTAAAGCCCCAAAATGAATCTCTGGCTTCACCGATTTCACAACTAATGGTTAAATTTTTGAGTTATCATGCTAGGATGCATTGAAGGGTTTATTATATCTATATCATGGTCTTCTTCCTCATTATCATGCCTTTTGGTAAGACAATAAAGAGGGTAGTGGCCTACATCGGCATGGAAAATGGTTTCGACATAGAGGTATACAAATTAGATGTTTTCATTAAATAACTTAAATTACTACCCATGACTGTTAATTCATTGAATCATGGACTGGTACAAAACACAACAAATTTTAGAGCCATGAATAAACTTCTTTTGGTATTTTGGTTCAATTTAAAAGGTGGATTGTTGAGACTTAGACATGCAGTGAGTTGCAAGGATTCAATTGAATTAGGCTTCATTCTATTTCCCCTCCATCTCATACATGTATGCTTTCATGACAAGTGTTGAACAAAAAAATTTAATGCCCTAACCCTAGTTATGCTAGCTTTGCTAACTTGCTTGGTATGTAGCAATTTTTTTTAATGTTTTTTGAGTTGTGTATTATTTTATGTTAGGTACCCATTCCTTATCATTCTTAGATCTATGAAGCTTGGAGTGCACTTGGATTTCACTTGGATGCCTCAATATGGTTAGGGCATAGTCTAAGTAGTTTTTTTGTATAATGAAGTGTGCTCGAACTTAAAAAAATACAATAGAATAGTTGTTATGTTACTGAACAGTAAATTTAATGATACACATATGACAACTTAATGCATTCAAAATAAGTTTTGTTGAAAATATATCATTTTTCATGTAAATATTAAAGGGTGCTCAATTATTAAAAATTGTAAAAAATTGAAAGGACAATATTTATTTTTTGCATTTTTTTGGTGAAGGGTTTACATAATTTATACTCGTCAATGTAAATTAAATTACTTATATTACCCTTTATCTTAGAAGAGATCCAAGAATAAATTCCCTTCCATTTGAAATTAAGACCCACCCTTCAAATTTTATCACCGTTCCTCAATTGTTTTTACTAAATATAAATGCGGAGAGCATGCATATAAAACCAACCTTGGTAGTCATGTACAAAGTTTTATTTTTTTACTGTTTAACGGTAGCTCGATTGAGCTTTTAACAGAAGCTCGATCGAGCTTCCACTAAAACCTTGATCAAGGCATTTAAATACCTCGATCGAGCTCCTGATCTCAATCGAGGGCCTGAAAAGCATAGAATTATCCCTCTTACAAGAATTACTATTAATTAGATATAACAATTGTGTTTAATGAATATGTGATACATATACAATGGGTTGTTTCGACTTGTTCATTGAAAATTGGATCAATTTATAAGAATTAAAGAAAAATTATTGTTATTGAGAAGAGTGTATGGTGAAACTAATGCTTGGTTATTAGGAAGGTGAAAATCCTTTGAAAACTATAACCAACATAGATCCATCTTAAAAATGATCTATCAAGCACTGAAAGGGATCAAATATCTCGAGCTACAAACCCCTTTTTTAGAGTGGAAATGTTGAGGAAATGTGAACAGAATATATATGGTTTTAATTTGTAGTCTTATAATTTTGGTTCTAAAAATTATTTTAAATCTAATTTGAGCCGACATGTTATTTTTTGATAACATTTTATTATTTTTTTACAAAGGACACGTGTCAGCTCTAGGATGAACAAGAAACGACTTACACATCTCCCCCTACTAGGATGAACACGAAACGACTTACAAATCTTCCCCTACTGGGCTGTAGAATGCACCTCTTCGACGTAATTACTCTTAGTTGAACTCCAAATATATCATGATGGGAGAAGAACGAGAGATTTATGAAGGATAAGCTATATTAAAAAATATGGAAATATATGTAAAAGATATTGCATAACTACTACAATGTTTGATTTGAGTGATGGATGAAAAACCTAAAATTTAGAAAGAGGAAATTCATGAGTGAGAAAGTAAAAATCATAGAGTCTACAAATAGACAAATTGTAGATAAGAACTTATGGGTGCCCACAATAATATGCTACCCAATTATGATGCAATGGGTGCACGCCAGTGGAAAAAAAGAGAAACATGCACATGCGTTCCTGCTTCAAAAATGGTGAACCTCCATGTCAGATTGCCAATGTGGACAATAGGAGCGCACAAATGCCCCTAATGACACACACACATGTATGAGTGCACACACGTATTTGGATGCGCACGCATGTTTAGTGTGTATGCGTACAGGGACGCATGTGCGTCCTTGTGTTTAAAAAAATAGTGAACAGTTTTACTCACTCACAAACAACTTGCAAGTGCACAAGCTACCCAAAAACAACGTCCAAGGAGGCCAAAACGACACCCACGGAGCCCAAAAGAAGTGTCAAAGAAACCTAAAATGACACCCACGGCCATCGGAGTAAGGTAGATGGAGTAGTATTTTCATTTTGTTGTATTTTTTGGGTTTTTTAAATATTTTTCATTGTTTTAAAAAAAAAAGATAAAATTAAAGAAAATTGCAAATGAATTGAAATGGAAAAAAATTGATAATGTAGATACAAACTACCTAAACATAATTACAAATACCAATGAAACATCCCAACAAACGAGTGAAACAAACCAATTAGAGGACCCAATAAAAACCGAATTAAATGAAGAAAAGCACAAAGATGGATTTGGTGAACCACGAGAAACCCCCAAAGATGAATTACACGGGGATTTAAACCAGTTAAGGATATTGAGTGATGAACTGAATAACACTAGGGAACCCTCTCGGGTTTCCCTCGCCACATCACTACAAAACATAATAGAGTCTATCAGCATTGCCCACAGTGAGATAACCAATTTGAGCCAATATAGGGCTCAAATGAGAGAACATTATGCCACTGCTATATCCAAAGAAGATATAAAAAACCTGAATATCACAAAAGCCCAAATGTGGAGAAAATTTAGAGATCCGATAATAGGATAGCATCCAGATGTGAGGAAGAGGCAATTTTGCATGGACTAGTGTAATTACCATCCATGGAAAAAAAACTAGATGAAGAGATGGTTCATGGTTTTTAACAAGTCTCCATGCAACAATGTCGAGGTCCCATAGTATTTTCTTAGCAAACTGTGGGCTGAGTTTGTGTTAGCTTTCCATGTGAACTACTTCGAAATCATGGAGTTCTAGGGCATCGGTTTTGGCTCAGCCCAAGATCGACCTCATGCCCACCGAAACCCACTTAGTGGACCTCCTGCACCTAGGCAAGAGCCAAACCCGCTTCCTCAACCCCTTGGGTTAGGTAGTAGTCTAGATGAGATCCATGATTCTGTTAGACGTTCCACATGACACCTTCTCGAGCATACCACATTTCTGGCTATGTCCTCACTTAACGAGCAGGAGCACCTCTAGAGACACACTTTTGCATGGTCTACTGGTGGTGGGCGAGGGAGAGAAGCTACAGGTGGTAGCCAGGATGATCCATCCAGCTCGACGAGACTAGTGCCACATCGTTGTTCTCACTGTGGGCATCGATGCGATGTTCCCATGCAGGAGCATGCCATAGAGAGCTACCTACACCAAGTTAGTTATTGCTTATTTAATGTTCAAGTATTGATTATATGTTATGAAATATCGTAATTTCTAATAAATTTAACTTAGAATTATATGTTGATGAATTTATTTATTTTAACTTACAACTATTCAGTGCTAAGTCTCCAACACTCGGGTGAGAGGACATTGGTTCCCTCAACCTAGATGGAGCCATGGTAGCTACAGAGGACATTGCAACACCATACACACAGGTAGTTTTCTTTCAGTAATTAAATGTAATGTTAGTAGTTAATATTTTTGTCCAATGTATTTAATATTTAGTAATTGAATCTGGATATTTTTTGGTTTGCATAGGTGTCAGTAGGAGTGAGTGACCAACCATCCCCGCTGGGGATAAGAAGATTCCCTCATGAGCAGGTATCATGTAATAAATTATAAAATTAATTTCAGTTTTGAAGGCTTAGATTTTTATAGTTATATTTTTTATCAACTAATATATGAGGCCATGAATATGTATGTAGGTCTAAGTACATAGGCACTTCGGTGTCATTATCTCTCCATCGACTTCCTTTTTCCCACCACATATGCCAGGTGTATCCCCTAGGGNTCCCATGTTTCCCCCCTCCCCCCTCTGACCACAATACACCATCCATCCACATTCAACCATCCCTCCACCCCATCCTAGACCTCATCCCCCTCCGCCATATTCCCACACCACCCATGTTTCCCCTTCTAGGGTGGCCCATTCCAATCTACAACTAGTTGGGGTTTATCATCGTACATCACCACTTCGCCCACTCCAATCCATGCCCTCTCTCACTGTGCCCCCTAGTTTTGTAGCCAATGTCTATTTGGCTACATCCTACTCTATGCCATCCACCCTAGCATCAGAGTAGGTTTTCAACCCACTGTTCCACCTGCCACCCCCGAGGACTAGCTGATTGCTCCACTTGCCAGCCCCCAGGACTAACCTGTTCTGTTCACGGTGAGATTGATTAGTTTATGAAAATATCATGCAATATTAAATAAAATTAATATAGGGAGTAAATTGTATGAGTTATCTTACTGTTTAAATGTTGCAGGGTGGCATTGTCGAGAGATTTGGATCATGAGGAGGGTAACCCGCTAACCATTTATGGTCTCATCTGAGGTGAGCTATTTAAGGTTTGAAAACTTAATCTTAATTTCTAAATTGTGTTTTATACTTGCATAATTGTCTGTAGGAGTTGACATTTGATTGCTTTCATTTCAAATCCCAATAGGAGGTGGTCGAAGCGGCTAGAAGAACTGAGCTTCCTCTAGCTCGAAGAAGAGGAAGATCGATTTTAGAGGTGCACCTGGGAGCTCTGAGGGTGGGTAGGAGGATTGAGATACCCACCTATGTACACTAGACATGATGTGGCATTTGTTGAGGACTATCATATAGGTACCTATTGGCACACTTGGCTTGAATGGAAATTACTTTTTGGGACAGTCATAGTAAAATTTGTCTTGGCTGGAAAATACATTTAGTTTGAAAGTCCCATTCATTGACCAAGTTGGAATTGAAAATACTTGTAGTCAACTTGAATTTACCTAACAATTGTCTTCCTAATTGGGTGCATCCATGGAGGTGGGTTAGGATTTTTGGAAATGCAATTTCGGAAAAAATGCAAAAACGTACCTTGATCGCACTTTTTCCAAACCCTCAATCGAGGTGTTAAGACCTCGATCGAGATTTTTTTAAACCCTCGATCGAGGTTTTCTTCAACCCTCGATCGATCTTTTGACAAACCCTCAATCGAGGTACAAGTGCTCGATCGAGGGTTAAAAGAATCTCGATTGAGCATCTTTAATTGTTTTTAGTATAAATAGGCAACAAACCTTTGATATAATTCATTGCATTTGTTGGATAGAAAAGGGTCATTTATATTCATTTCTAGATATGGGTCATGGAGTAATTGGAGTTATAGATATGATTAATCATGTATTAATCCAACATCTAGAACTTCAATTACTCCACGACTAATATCTACACATAAAACCTAGAGGAAGTGGTAGTAATGATACTTTTACTTGTTTCTTATTCAAGGTATGTACTATTACCCACAAGTATTATTTTTCTAGTCGAAATTATGTTTTATTAAATTTTATTATCATATAATTCTATATTTGATTTTAATCGAATTCGAAGACCTTGTTCCCATGAACAATACAAGATTTGAAAAACTTTGATTAAATAAATTTTTGGGTGTCCATATTCGTGTGCATGCACGAATATGGGCACTCGAATATTTTTTTAGTTAAAGTTTTAAAAATCTGGATCAAACTTTTCATTTAATGAAGTCTTCCAAAAGATGCTTGGACACCTTGTATTTT
This sequence comes from Pseudotsuga menziesii, assembly GCA_001517045.1. Lineage (NCBI taxonomy): Eukaryota > Viridiplantae > Streptophyta > Pinopsida > Pinales > Pinaceae > Pseudotsuga > Pseudotsuga menziesii. The sequence goes on along the minus strand of LPNX010636799.1, from coordinate 92,480 downwards.
GAATCTCCATTTGAATTCATGTCATTGAACATTTTCAATTCTTGTCTAAATGAGGATTAGTATCATGTTTAGTCACGTGTTATTGATGTAAGTTATAATGTCATTCAATAATTTACTAGTAATATTGACTGCAAATGTGTGGTACAATAAAAATTTTGAAGAGTAAACAATGGACATTGATATAACCCAAGGAAATGATGTCATAATTGTTTTTCATGCTCACATTTTTATCTCTCTAAAGGTACTAAAAATACTTTTCTCCTTCGTATATAAATTTTAATTTTAAAAAACTACAATTATGTGATATGAATCTGAATTTAACACTAATTTTTATCTTAATCGTTCTGTTCTATTCTACCCTGGGTTTTGGGCTTTAAATATCAGTTCTGGATATCTATATCATAGGTATATCGTAGTCTTGAGAATCCAGGTTGAGTGGACATAACTCGCTTAATTTCAACTCATCAAATGAATTGCATGCATCATTTCTGTCATTGGTTCAATGCAAAAAGAATACTACACAAGGATGCATGCAATTCAGTCGATGAGCTGAACTTAAGCGAGTTGTATCCACTTGACCTGGATTCCCAAGACTACGATCTACCTACGATATAGATTCTCGGGCCAGATATTTAAAGCCCAGGCCAGAATAGAACATGACGATTAAGATAAAAATTAGTGTTTTCAAAGTCATATCACATAATTGTAGTTTTTTAAAATTAAAAATTATATATGAAGGAGAAAAGTATTTTTAGTATTTAAAACCTTTCACTACATTTTTGTGCTACATTGTATACACATTAGATATATTGCTGATAGGAATCAAATGATGTTGAAATTCCTTTCCAACCATTGATGGCATAAATAAGCTAGATGTTGAATTCTAATGAAAACACACCATGATACTACTTGAATATAAGCATTAAAAAAATTAAATGCACATAGTTCATGGACTCTAAAATTATTGTTAAAACCCCAAAATGAATATCTGGCTTCACCGGTTTCACAACTATTGGTTAAATTTTTGAGTTATCATGCTAGGATGCATTGAAGGCTTTATTATATCTATGTCGTGGTCTTCTTTCTCACTGTCATGCCTTCTAATAATACAATAAAGAGGGTAGTGGCCTACATCGTCATGGAAAACGGTTTCCACATAGAGGTATACGCATTAGATGTTTTCATTAAATAACTTAAATTACTACCTGTGGCTATCGATTCATTCAATCGTGGACTGGTACAAAAGACAACAAATTTTAGATCCATGAGCCCTTAATTACTCACACTTAGAACTTTCTCAAATCTATCCATTAATAAACTTATTTTGGTATTTTGGTTCAATTTAAAAGGCGTATTGTTGAGACTCAGACATGCAGTGAGTTGCAAGGATTCAATTGACATAGGCTTCATTCCATTTCCCCTCCATCTCATACATGTATGCTTTCACGACAACTGTTGAACAAAAAAATTTAAGACCCTCACCCTATTTATGCTAGATTTCCTAACTTGCTTGGTATGTAGGAATTTTTTTTTAATGTTTTCTTAGCTGTGTATTATTTTCTATTAGGTGCCCATTCCTTATCATTCTTAGATCTCCAAATCTTGGACTACACTTCGATTGCACTTGGATGCTTCAGAATGGTTAGGGCATAGTCTAAGTAGTTTTTTGAAGTGTGCTCCAACTTAAAAAAAATACAATAGTGTAGTTGTTATGTTACTGAATTGTAAAATTAATGATACACATATGGCAACTTAATGCATTCAAAATAAGTTTTGTTGAAAATATATCATTATTTCATGTAAATATTAAAGGGTGCTCAATTATAAAAAATTGTAAAAAATTGAAAGGACAATATTTATTTTTTGCATTTTTTGGGTGAAGGGTTTACATAATTTATACTCGTCGATGTAAGTACAATTACTTATATTACCCTTCATCTTAGAAGGGATCCAAGAATAAATTCCCTTCCATTTGAAATTAGGACCCACCCTTCAAATTTGACCATTGTTCCTCAATTTTGTTTACTAAATATAAATGCGGAGACCATGCATATAATTAAACCAACCTTGGTAATCATGTACAAAGTTTTATTTTTCGTCTGTTTAATGGTAGCTCGATCGAGGTTTTAACAGAAGCTCAATTGAGGGTTTATTAGACCCTCGATCAAGGGTTTGATAAACCCTCAGTTGAGCTTCCATTAAAACCTTGATCAAGGCATTTAAATACCTCAATTGAGCTTCTGACCTCAATCGAGCGCTTGAAAAATAGAGAAGTATCCCTCTTACAGGAAAATCAATGTTTCTCTGTGTCTTCTAGGGGTGTAAATCCTACCATTCATGGCACACAACTCAGCAGAGTTCATACCGATAAATTCATCACCAAATCCTCTATCCATTGAGGTATCATGCCTGCACTTTGGCATTCATATGGGTTTTGTTTTAATTAGTTCTATAACTTACACTTAGAAAACCTGACAACAATTTCGAAGCAGCTCAAAGAAAAATCCGCAAGGTAAAAAATACACATCCAAAAATTTCTCAAAAATGCATAGTCCACACATCGACGTGTCCTCTTCAAAAGGGTATATTTGGTTTTTCAATTTTTGAAAACAGTAAAAAAAAAGCTAGGATGGGCACACATGTGTATAAAATGATGTTGAAATCAGATGTGGTCACTTTCGAAAAATAATAAATAATTGTATATTGTGAATTAAATTAACAAAAAAATATGCAAACCACAGTGCATTTTGTGTAGATCATGCTCATATATATATATTTTTAAATTATATATGTAATATTGAATTATTGGGGTTGGACACGAGCCACTTATTAACTTCTTCAAATTTTTAAGGTCACGCATTTCATTAAATGCAAAATTTCACACATTAATGACATTGGAATATTTTTTTTTAAATATCATTGGGAAGCCAACATAATATTCTACAATTTGTTTTTTTACTACAAGTCGAAATTCATATGGAATATATGCGTTTCAAGGGCTTCTTTCTAGCACATGAGTAAAAAATCAGGTTTTCATCGCCAAATTTGGCCAAAAAGTGTTGCCCACCTTCATGGAATCACCCAATTGCAAACTTGAAATTGACATAGCTATTGCATCTTTACTTTGACTGGAAGTAACATTTTGGAACAGTCAAACTTGGCTGAAAGTTATCATTGGTTTGATAGTCTTATTCATTTTCCAAATTGGAATAGAAAGCACTTGTTCCCCTTTCGTATTTACATAGTAATTATTGTCTCATTTTGCAAGCTAGAAATTGATATTGGAATGATCTTGTCTTACCATTTGATTGATTGGAAATTTCATAGTGTTGATGAGGTAAGAATCATATTGAACATGACTGTTGTTGGCTTTCATTTTTTACATCTACTTGGAAAAAATTGATTTTGATAAATTTGACAATTTATATCATTTGAGTATGAAGTTCATATTGCTTGATTGAATACATACATATTTTTTATGCTATTGTTGAGCACTTTCAATTTTAATGATCTCTTGTACTTGATGCTTTGGCATAGGCTAGCTGAATTTTAAGGGTTAGAAGGCATAACCTAGGGTTTAGAATCAACGAGGAAACCCTAACCCTAACTGAATTTTAAAGGTTAGCATGCATAACCTAGGATTTAGAATCAATGAAGAAACCCTAAACCTAGGAGTGAAACCCTAACACCAACGATACCTAACCATCTCTTATGTCCTCTTATAAAGTAACATTTTGTTTGTATATGAGCATTCCTAGGATTGTAGTCATATGTCACATATTCTTTATACACTAATCAAATGAGATAATCTTTACGGTTTATCATGCACAAATTGGACAAGTAGATGTTAATCAATGGAGAATATTTAACCCTAATGAGGAAACTATTTTGACTTGGTTGGAAATCATTGTTTGACAGTCCTATCTTCATGAAAATTGGATTGATTGGGGTCTATGTCAATGTATGTCGGTTGCAAAAGAGGTTGAATTTGTATGATATGATTATAATGTCCCATCAACACTACTAACATGCTTCAAACACATGCATAATTGAAAGTTAAATTACATCCAATGTTATTCGTAATAACCCAACCAACTATTAAATAAAATATTGAATCATCCTATAGTGTTTGACCCCCCTCTTTTACAAGAAATATTCATTATTGTTATTGGCTTGCAAGCATATATTCTAGGTATATGGTTTATTCTAGCTACATATATTCTAGGTATATTGTCTATTGGTTTCTAGTTAAGTGAGACCAAAAAATCTAGTTATCTAAACCTAATGAGTTCATAAAACTCTAGTTTGTACTTATATGTTTAAATGTGTAAACACTATTTTTAGGTTTGTGGTTTGTAGTTCATGAAACACTATATTTTTTGCTATTTGTTCTTGTATATTAGGTATATGGTCTAATTGTATATAAACAAGTGAGACTAACATAGAATTTGATCTCTATGTATTTGAATTTCTTTCAATTCATGAAACCCTGGTTGGATTGATACTTGTAATCCATGTATCTGTCTCTACTTCTATTTCATACAATTAGTTGTTATACTTGTAACTCATAAATCCTTAGTTTCTTTGTTGTAGTGAAGGTACATATCTTCTAGGTATATCGTATATCGGTTTCTAGTTGAGTGACACTAACAAATATAATTATCTAAACCTATTGAGTTCATAAACATGGGTTTTTAGTTCTATGTCTAAAATGTATGAACCATAGTTTTTAGCTTTGTGGTTTGTAGCTCATGAAACCCTAGATATGTTCTAGTGCAGGTACATATCTTCTAGGTATATGGTCTACTAGTTTCTAGTTGAGTGAGACTAACAAATATAATGATATAAGCCTAATGAGTTCATAAACCCTAGTTTATAGTTCTATGTCTAAATTTGTGAACCCTAGATTTTAAGTTTGTGGTTTGTAGTTCAAGAAACCTTAGATTTATTGGCATTTGTTCTTATATATTAGGTATATGGTCTAAGTTTATTTATGTATGTATATGGTCATAGTTTGTAGAGGTATGTGTAAATTTGTAATCCTTATTGTTTAGGTTTGTGGTTTGTAGTTCATGAAACCCTAGTTTTTTTTTCTATTTGTGGATGTAGCTTAGGTATATGGTTTAAGTATTTCTACATAAGTGAGACTAACATAACACATGATCTCTATGTATGTGAATTTCTACTTCATAAAACCCTAGTTTTTAGTTATATGTGTAATTTTATAAACCCTAGTTTTTACGTTTATGGTTTGTAGTTCGTGAAACACTAGTTTTTTTGTTATTTTCTCTTGTTACTTAGGTATATGGTCTACGTGGTTCTACATAAGAGAGACTAAAATAAATACATCATATCTATGTATGGGAAATTATTTCTATCCATGAAACCCTAATTTTCTATATAGTTGCAATTCATGTATGAGTTTTTACTTCTAATTCATACAGTTATGTGTTTCTACTTGTAATTCATGAAACTCTAGTTTATTTGTTGTAGTGTAGATGCATAGATTCTAGGTATATGGTATATTGGTTTCTATTTAATGGCATGCCACGAGACCAACAGATTCAACGGCTCATTGATCCGACCTCTGGTTGTCGAGTTATGTCGAGTTGAAAGTCGCATGAAAATGTCATTCACAGACATTTGGTGACTCTTGATCTGGGAGCGAAAAACCAAACAAAGAACAATATTGCATGTCGTTGGCTTCATAAAGTGTGTATGGAAAATTCCTATATTGGAACACTACCAAGACTGGCACAGTGGAGGGTTTTGCAGAGTTGACCCACCAATGCGAGAGTTGCATTGAAGGAAAATGATCAAATCCATAGTTTATGAAACAGATATAGAATGAAGTCAATGGGCCATGAAAACATGGTGGAGAGGGACCCTTAGAGGTAATGGCATGCCAGGATAGCAATAAATTTGACATCTCGCCAATCTAGCCTCTGGTTGTCGAGTTATGTCAAGTTGAAAGTTGCATGAAAATGTCGTTCAGGGACACTTGGGGACTCTCAGTCCGAGAGTGAAAAACCAAATGGGGCAGCAAGATTGCATGTCCTTCACTTCGAAAAGTGTGTATGGGAAATGTAGATATGGGACACTACCAAGACTGGAATGGTGGATGGTTTTGCAGAGTTGACCCACCAATGCAAGAGTTGCATTGAAGGAAACTGAGCAAAACCCTAGTTTACAAAACTCATGCACAATGAAGTCACTGGGCCATGAAAACATGGCAGAGAGGGCCCATTAGAGGTAATGGCATGCCAAGAGATGAACAAAGTCAACAGTTCATTGATTCGACCTTCGTTTGCTGAGTTATGTCAAGTTGAAAGTCACATGAAAAAGGGGTCCATGAAACGCTAGCAATGGTCCACCGACCCCGCAAAACCCTATGCTGAGCGGCCGAGGGTAGATTTCATATGGAGGCCATGCCCAAACACACCTGTAAGAGTTGATGGAATCAGAAATCATCATTTAGTTTGGTTTTTGGACCCTGTCCTTGAATTGGCCCACGCGTCCCTAAATGGCTTTTGTAGGCCTACTGCAACTCACCATAGAATGTTGACTGGGGATCTGATCAGTGAACCATCAATTCCATTGGGATTGTGGCATAGGATTATGTCCAAGATGGCCTCCCGCTCGAATCTGCATGGCCTAGGCATGCCTCCAGGACAAATTATGCAAAATAGGGTTTCACCCCAATGGAGTGTAAGAGGAATTACCCAATGTCATTCAATATAGCCATGTGGATCCTCTCTATTGTTAATTGTCTCCATCAATTTATCATGCTCTGAATGAGGTAAGAAGTAACGTACCTTGGTTGAGTCATTGTTTGACATTGTCTGAAGATGGATGTTCATGCCAACAATCAAGTTTGTGAAGTGATAGACCACAGAACCTGGTATGCAATCCATGAATACATGCCCACTAGTTCTTCTTGATTTCCCATCTAGTGTAAGATATTCACCCTCAACCACCATCGATCCAATAGGAAATTCATTTCCTTCATCATAAATCAATGATCTGTTTAGAATTTTCTTACCTGGAATGCATCATGCCAACCAATAATTTGTGCCCCATTCATTGTCTTTAGGGGCAACAACTTCATATATGTGTCCTGGCTGTACAGGATCTGAGATATGGTTAAGTCTATCAAAATAGTTGAATGACCCTCCTCTAAGTGGGTTGTTTCAACAACAACACGTGGATCTATTGCAAGTGATACACAATCCCAATCATCAACCCAATGCATGCATTCACATTCATCACATTCACCACTGCTACAAGGGTTGCAAAAGCAAGAAAGTTTCCACGTCCATATTTCAAATAGGGGGTTGTTTGAGCTTCGAACTGAATGAAATGCACGTGTTACTTATAATGGGTTGCAACTATAGGAACAAGATCGATTTATGTCAACCACTTTCCAAAAATTCTTGACTTACCTTCCTACCCCTGTTGATGTATGTTGCACTTTAGTTTGGTCTAAAATTGTTGTAGAGAACCATTGAACTATCGATTCTGCATCTTTGATATGGGGGTTTCTGGTAAACCTCATATCCTCCCTTCGTAGTGTGGTCTTGATGTATGCATCGGCCCTGTCATGCTCACCTTTTCCATTCCTGGTCTCAAAGTAGTTCCATATATGCAGCACATTGTAAGTCTTATGCAACATACTCATCCATTGGAAGACTCAGGCATATTTGAACTGGCCCGCACAACCATATGACCATATCCAAAGCTGATCCATATGTATATCTCCATCCTTTAGCTGATCATAGAAAATTTGAAAACAATGTTGCACATAATGCAGATCATGGAATTTGTCATCACTTATGTAAAAGTTTGTCTCCTTATGTATTATCCTGTTGTTAATGCTGCTATGAAGGCCATGCCTATACGTACTATGTACCATGAAATTGACTTGGTCAGAATGGTAGTGTTAACTCTGAATTTCATTTTGTGGCTGAAGGGTGTAGTTTTCTACAAAATCCACAATTGACAATATGGTCCGAATGGGAAAGTTGTCCCTGCATTTTCCGTACTGCTCATCTTGCTTTCGCGCTACATGCACATGCTGAACATACTACACATTTTTCTTGTAGAAATCCATAAAAAAATCACATACCCATACTGGTTTCCATGAAAACAAGGGTCGTATTAGAATGTGACCTTTAAAGAATGTATATGTAGAAACTAAGAGTGTAAGAGGAAAAACATGCACCTATGACTTCACCAATGCAATATTTTTACTTTCCTTCGCACTATCTGATTGATAGGTTATGCACTTGAAGCTCTACATCTCCATGATCATACTGCCAAATTGATGCTCATCGCTTCCCTGAATGCAACGGTTCAAAAGAGAAAACCCACTGCACCTGGAACAATTCCCATATAGACATGATTTTCCATAGTATTTTTGTCCTTCATGCCTTGGACACATGACGCTACTGATAAAATATCTCGATACATTCTATGGTATTACAGATTCATTGCAGCCCTGCTTAATGTTAGTATGCAAATCACAAAATATATATTTATACATGTCATAAAAATATTTATATTCTACATGGTATCTACAACAGCATGTGTTTTGATCAATGCATATATGAACGTACCATGGTTTACATTTCTCAAAGAACCTTTGGCCTAGGTTCAATTGTGTGTTCTCATTCCTAAATCTCTCATAGAGTTCAGTCTGTGTCGTTTCAAGGAAGTGTTTGACGTGAGTTTCATGTTCAATAGAACCTTTTCTTAGCTTTAGCACATCTCTTTAGTTATATAAAGGTCTGGTATGATCATGTCAAAAATTTTGTACTAAGTGCTTAACATCATCAATCAGCTTCATATATCGACGAGGCAACCTGCCGACAAAATCCCAACAATATTTTCCACCTGGAGTCTGAAGATTTTCTCTTATAACAGAGTACTTCTTAACAATTTTTCTATTTAATCAAAGTATGTGATAAGTGTGTGAAAGGAGCCGACATTGTTGCGTGGACTTTCTTACAATTGATTCTGATAACACACGATGAGATGCACAAAGATATTTAGTACGAGACATCTTCCCAATCGCATTAAAATCATATTGGAGATTTCTACAATATGATTGTTAGCCTCTAAAATTCTAACTATCTTTATGCCTAGAATTCTCCTAACAACATCTAAACAATTTGACTTTAACAAACATAGTAATAATTGACATTTACCTGCATCGCCTTTCGATTCAAAATATTCCTTCATTAATTTCCTACATTGCCAATTGATAGTGAGTTTGGGAAACTTTCCTTCAAGGCCTGACAACCAACTTTCATCCACATGGATACATCTAGAAGGACTCATTTTTCTTGCACTAGATAGTCGAGGTAGGGAAGGTGGACACGAGTTACGAATCCCAGATATTTGTTGTTGTGGTGTTTCATTCACATGTTGGCCCATATTGGGAGTGTGCTCGACATGGTTGTGGTATTCTTGGAGAGATTGCAAATTAATCATTGCTCCTACATCCAACGCTTGATACTCACCATCTCTCAATATACCTATGTCTTCAAGAGATTCAGCATGGCTCGTTGATGGATTGTTGGTTGGAGACTATGTTGAAGTTAGAATTTGAGTTGGGTCCATTAGACACAACCGCTTCACCTATGGTTCTGAACTAGAGGTTTTTATGTCATCAAATATGTTAGGATCGGTCGTAGTATCAGTGGATATGTCTAGACCATGTCTCACTTTGTCCATTGCCAACCTGGCCTTTTCTCTTACCTCATTTTCTTTTTCAATGGGAATATTCTTTCTAGTTTTTCTTACTCTGTTATGCGATTTTCCCATCTCCAAAAGTTTCTTTATCAAAACTATGAGGTCCACCCCTACATAAGAAGCAACAAATAAGGTATTAGTTCCAATATACAAGAAACATGATGCGTTCTAACATAATTAACTAAATTACAGATATGTTAGTATTGTAATTATTGTCATTGATACATAAATGATGATTAAAGGTTGTTGTTTATGTTCGAACTAAAGTTTCATTTCTATACTCTATTTGAGTCAATTAAATAGACTCAAGTTTGCAGGTATTGCAACTATAGGATTATGACTTCCTTTGTGTTCAAAAATTAGTGGAAGTCACAAGTTGGTGTTTGGATGTATTGGGAATAAATTGAATAAATTACACTCATTAAGTTACACTAACTAGAGATAACAAATTGAGTAATTACACAATGAGGAGGCTACAAATCCCCTGAAGGAAGGAGAAATCATTGAGGTAGAGGCATCCCTGTCAAGCTCAAAGGCATGTTATGATAAATGTAGCATGAAGAGGAGAGCATGGACAAGTTGGTGAACTATTCAATATGGACCCTCTCCCATGATTTTTTCCAAGTTTTTTATACAAATTGAAGAGTCTCAAGAGAGAACCTCATCTATGCCATCCTTGTGGGAAATCAAAATATATCCACGTGCAAATCATTATTGGTCTACATTGCATATTTCATCTTGTATAGAGAATATGGAAAACTTGGTGAACTATTCAATATGGACCCTCTCCCATGATTGCTTCAAAGGTTGTTTTTCAAATTGAAGAGTCTCAAGAGATAATTTCATATATGCCATCATTGTGTGAAATCAAAATATATTCATGCGCAAATCATTATTAGTTAACATTGCATACTTCATCTTGTATGGAGAATATGAGACTTGTTTAGATGTGAAGTTGGGAATTCTTCTTGTGAAATTAATTGTTGTCTATGAGAGAGATATTCTTGTAGGCATATGATAAAACATAAATCAATGAAATGATTTGAAAGCTTGTGAATGAAAAATATTATTTACAATTCACCATACCTATTCAAAATGATCTCTTCTTGTAATGAAAACTTGTAGTTTGAATGTATCCACTAACTTCCAATTCCACTAAAGATGTTTGTTAGATTCCAAGATTGATATTCTATCCAATAGATCAAACATTGTCCAATTGATGATTGAGTGTGAGCCAAATTGCAAATTTTAGGAGCACAAAACACACGAATAATGGTAGAAAACCCATGAAAATTGGTAGCAACCCCAAGAATCCAGATCTCTATTTTTTTTTACCTACCAACAGGTACGTGCACGCATCTATAGGAGCGCATGCGTGCATACACGCAGAAACACGCATGAATGTTTCTACCTAACATTTATAACATTAACTCACTAACGTTTATCCCATTTAATGACTAATGTTCTTCAAGGATGTCTTGGTATTCACACATGTACGAGTATTTTTACAATATAGTATTCACCGCTACTTTCATCTTAGGCCCATGGGTGCCATTATGAGGTCTTAGGCCCCTTAACTATGGCCAGTGGAGGGTAAGGGAGGCCTCCAACACTGACCAAGGATGGTTGTCAAAGTTTAACAAAGGTTTAGTGGCGACCATGGCCAATAACACATGGCCTCAAGCCCTAGCACGACCATTTGGGCCTTAGGATATAAATGAGGCAGCATGGTGTGTTCTATGTGTATGTGAGAGAAACAAAGAGAGAGAGAGAGAGAGAGTAGAGAGATGGAGAGTGGGGGGGGTAGAGCAGGATCATTAGGGCCTTAGATGACAAACACCACTTCTAGGGATCAATCACCTTAGCAACTTCTCTAATGTGTAAGAATCATGATATTGTTAAACGTTCTAATGTGTATGAGTCTTCAACAAGTCCTTGAACCAACACATGATCCCCTTGTACGAGTTCTTTGTAGGTCTTTAAATGGGATATGGGTGTCATGAGTAGGTTTTTATGAACTATAGAGACAAAAGGTTTACCAAATAATCATAGAGAGTGAAATGGTAGAGGATGGTCATCACAATCATAGTCATCATCATCATTCTCATAATCAGCATCATCATCACCACCATTATTCATCATTGTCGTCATGGACATCATCGTCATGGTCATCATCATCATCATCGTCGTCATCGTCGTCATCATCATCATAATACCCATCATCATCATCATCATCTTCATCATCATCATCATCATCATCATCATCATCATCATAGTCATCAGCATCCTCATCATTGTAATCATCATCATCATCATCATAGTCATCGTCATCATAGTCATAGACATCGTCGTCGTCATCATCATCCTCCTCCTCATCATCATCGTCAGCATAATTGTTCATCATCATCATCATCATCATCATCATCATCATCATCATTGTTCATCATGATCGGCATGGTCATCATCATCATGGTCATCGTCATCACCATTATATAATCCACTCAATCATTACATAGGGGTTCAACAAGGGAATCTTGTCACTTACAAGAATTGAACCTAAGTTGGGAGGGTAACAGTGATTCCTCCCAACTACCCAAGCTACATCCAATGGACAAGCACTTTAATATATTTTTATATATATTCTTGTTCACCTACCCCAGCGGGGCTTGTTAAGTCCATCAGAAAAATGCATAGGGGGCTCACCTGAAGGGGCCTCTCCCATTATCTCTGATTACAGAGCTAAGTCGATGCAAGGGACATTAAGTGAGGCCCTTATATAGTGATGTATAGCCTCCTAGAGATTTGACCCCGAGACCTTCTGCTCACAACTTACAACACTCGACCACTTGAGCTATCCCACCAAGATACATGAACTTTAATGTGTGTGTGTGTGTGTGTGTGTGTGTGTGTGTGTGTGTGTGTGTGTGTGTGTGTGTTTGAAGTGTGTAAATTATCTAAATATTTGAAATCAAATATATACACAATGTAAAAAAGGAAGAAGTAAAGAAGTCATAAACTTAATAAAAAAAGAGAACCACAAGGTTTTAAAAAAGCTAAAGATAACAATAATAAAAAACTAAAAAGGAAAGGATCAAATATAAATATAAAGGAAGGATAAGGCTAAAGAATACAAGTCTAGAAAGAACTCGAAGATTTGAACCTACTCAAGATGAGGGTTGTTCTTGTTTCTTAAGAATAGGAAACCAAACATTATTAAGCTTGAGACCATTGTCCCTATTAATACAATTGTCCTCCTTCACAATCTCCATAGCCCTAACTTTACTTCTATAAAAGTAGTCAACATTTGTAAAAAATGGTGCATCTTCAATATATATATGATGCTTGGTCCTATTAGGATGGTGTGCCAAAAAATATGATTTGACTTGATTATTATTAATAGTTTCCTTATTCTCTTTAATTCTAACTTGAAAAGGAATCCCAATTAATTTAAGTCCAAAACATTGGCTTCACTAACCCAAACACAGTGAATCCAAGCATTTGGAATACCAAGACAAAATGCTATGAAAAAGTAAAACATCAAAAATATGGAAAATTAATTGGAGGAATGAATTCTTCTAGATCATACAAGATAAACACTTCGGAAGGAAAGGATAGATAGAAGGGAAAGCACAATTTTTACAATTCCATGTAGAAGAGAAACTATTTTGTGACCATTGTAAGAAAGGTGGTCATGACAAGGAATTGTTGGACATGTGTTGTACTATTTGTAGTATCCCATACTAGAAATAAATTGTTTGGGTATGTTCCTTGTTAGCTTTGAGTTATTTTCATCCCATGGTTTTGTGACACATTATAAACTAATATAGCATCATCATCATCATATAAAGAAAAGAGAGAAACATTTTTTAACTCTACCTCTTAGATTTAGAGTTGTTGAATGTGTAATCCGACGAATGTATATCAATCAAAGTCCTTGGTAAACAAGTTATTTCTTCGAAAGAAGTTTTTTAAGCTTATAATGGAGGGTTATAACACTATGGAAGATCATCTAAATTCCTTTAATAGACTGGTAAGTAAATTTTCCTATGCTGATATTTATATGGAAGAAGAAGATAAGTGCATTGTTTTTCTATGTTCCTTGTGAGACACTTGGTATAATGTAGTTGTAGCAATTGGTCGGGGGGTATTAACTCATTGAAACCATGAAATAACGCCTTTGTTCATGTGATATGAAACAATGCCCCTAATTTCACTAGATATTGGTAAATACCTATCAAAATCCTTTTGTTGATCCCCCCTCCCAATACAATTTTCCAATTAGAAAACCCCTATTTTTATGATATATGCCATATTTTTACTACATTACCCTTTTTTAACCCCCGATACCTATAAACCCCTATAACTTGCTCCCTATCCCCCAATATCTACAATATATTGACCTTATTTTTTACAATTTAAAAACCCCCTTTATGAATGAACGTAATAATATATTGGTCAACACGGTGAATCCTGTGTTCAATCGTTCATCATCATTGTTCATCATCATTGTCATCATCATCCTCATCACCATCCTCCTCATCCTCATCATCATTGTCGTCCTCATCCTCATCATCATCAGCGTAATCATCCTCATCATCCTCATCATCATCATCATTGTTCATCATCATCGGCATGGTCATCATCATCACCATTATATAATCCACTCAATCATTACATAGGGGTTCAACAAGGGAATCTTGTCACTTACAATAATTGCACCTCAAATGGGAGGGTAGCAGTGATTCCTCCCAACTACCCAAGCTACATCTAATGGACAAGCACGTTAATATTATATATATATATATATATATATATATTCTTGTTCACCTACCCCCAGTGGGGCTTGTTAATTTCATGAGAACAATTCATAGGGGGGCCACCCAAAGGGGTCTCTCCTATTATCTTTGATTATAGAGCTAATTCGATGCAGGGGACATCAAGTGAGGCCCTTATATAGTGATGTATAGCCTCCTGGGGATTTGACCCTAAGAACTTCTGCTCACAACTTACAACACTCAACCACTTGAGCTATCCCAATGGGATACATGAAATTTAATGTGTGTGTGTGTGTGAAGTGTGTAAATTATCTAAATATTTGAAATCAAATATATACACAATGTAAAAAAAGAAGAAGTAAAGAAGTCATAAACTTAATAAAAAAAGAGAACCACAAGGTTTTAAAAAAGCTAAAGATAACAATAAAAAAAACTAAAAAGAAAAGGATCAAATATAAATATAAAGGAAGGATAAGGCTAAATAATACAAGTCTAGAAAGAACTCAAAGAGTTGAACCTACTCAGATGAGGGTTTTTCTTGTTTCTTAAGAATAGGAAACCAAACATTGTTAAGCTTGAGACCATTGTCCCTATTAATACAATTATCCTCCTTCACAGTCTCCATAGCCCTAACGTTACTTCTATAAAATTAGTCAACATTTGTTAAAAATGGTGTATCTTCAATATATATATGATGCTTGGTCCTATTATGATGGTGTGCCAAAAAATATGACTTGACTTGATTATTCTTAATAGTTTCCTTATTCTCTTTAATTCTAACTTGAAAAGGAATCCCAATTATTTTCAGTCCAAAACATTGGCTTCACTAACCCAAACACAGTGAATCCAAGCATCTGGAATATCAAGACAAAACGCTATGAAAAAGTAAAAAATCAAAAATACAGAAAATTAATTGGAGGAATGAAGTCTTCAAGATCATACAAGATAAACACTTTGGAAGGAAAAGATAGATAGAAGCAAAATAACAATTTTTACAATTCCATGTAGAAGAGAAACTATTTTGTGACCATTGTAAGAAAGGTGGTCATGACAAGGAATTGTTGGACATGTTTTGTACTATTTGTAGTATCCCATACCAGAAATAAATTGTTTGGGTATGTTCTTGGTTCGCTTTGAGTTATTTTCATCCCATGGTTTTGCGACACATTATAAACTAATTTTGGTCCAACAATTGGGGTTGTAAGCTAATATAGGTCAATGGATTAGGGTTTTGGATGCTATAATATTGTAGGAAAAAGAGATAATACAATGAGATAGAGAGTGGAGAAACTCTCAACAATGTTGGTATTCTCAATTTTGGGTTTCCAAGGTAAATCTCCATGTAATGTGTGTGTGATCCATTATTAATTCTTTTGTTTTGGATTTTGTTTGGCATTTTTTTTCTTACATAGATTTATCAAAATTATTCATGTGGTATTAGAGGAAAGTTATTTTCTTCATGGGGATTCCTTTGTTCCTAGGGTTTAGCTCATTCTATGAAGATAAAGGGTATATTGGGTTTGTGTTAAACCTCTGTTAGAGTGAGAGCTTTGTGTAGTGAATCTTGTGCAAGAAAAATGGTGATAAATTCAAGAATAGAAATTGATAAGTTTAACATTCATAGATTTGAGTTATGGAATATCCTATTGTAGACAAATATCAATGGATTATTATGGATCTAGGTACAAATACCACTAGTATGTTGAAAGAAGATTAGGAAAAAATGGAAAGAAAAGAGAGAAACATTTTTTAACTCCACCTCTTAGATTTAGAGTTGTTGAATGTGTAATCCAAGGAATTTATATCAATCAAAGTCCTTGGTAAACAAGTTATTTCTTCAAAAGAAGTTGTTTAAGCTTAGAATGGAGGGTTATGACACTGTGGAAGATCATCTAAATTCCTTTAATAGACTGGTAAGTGAATTTTCCTCTATTGATATTTATATGGAAGAAAAAGATAAGTGCATTATTTTGCTATGTTCCTTGTGAGACACTTAGTATAATGTAGTTGTAGAAATCAGTCATGGGGTATTAACTCAGTGAAACCATGCAATAACGCCTTCATTCATGTGATATGAAAGGATGCCCCTAATTTCACTAGATATTGGTAAATACCTATCAAAATCCTTTTGTTGATCCCCCCCTCCCAATACACTTTTCCAACTAGAAAAATCCTATTTTTATGATATATTCCATATTTTTACTAGATTACCCTTTTTTAACCCCTATAAACCCCCTATAACTTGCTCCCCGTCCCCCAATATCTACAATATATTGACCTTATTTTTTACAATTTTAAAACCCCCCTTTATGAATGAATGTAATAATATATTGGTCAACAAGGTGAATCCCGTGTTCAATCATTCATCATCATTGTTCATCATCATCCTCATCATCAACCTCCTCATCCTCATCATCATTGTCATCCTCATCCTCATCATCATCAGCATAATCATCCTCATCCTCATCATGGTCATCATCATCACCATCATCATCATCATCATCCTTATCATCGTAATCATCATCATAGTCATAATCATCATCATCATCATCATCATCATTATCGTCGTCGTTGTCATCATCATCATCACCATCAATGTTCATCATCATCGTCACTGTCATCATCATCATCATCACCACCATCACCATCATCATCATAATCATCCTCTTCATCATCATCATAGTCATCATCCTCATCATCATCATCATTCCTCATCATCATCCTCATCATCATCATCCTCATCATCATCATCATCATCGCCATCATTGTTCATCATCATCATCATCATCGTAGTCATCATGCTCATCATCATGATTTTCATCCTCATCATCGTAATCATCATCATCATCATCATAATCATCATCATCATCATAGTCATAGTCATCGTGATCATCATCATCATCATCATCATAGTCATCATCCTCATCATCATCATTGCCATCCTCCTCCTCCTCATCATCATCATCGTCATCATCATTGTTCATCATCATCGTCATGGTCATCACCATCATGGTCATCACTGTCATGGCCATTACCATCATGGTCATCACCGTGATGGTCATCATCATCGTCATCATCATCATCATCATCATCATCATCATCATCATCATCATCATCATCATCATCATCATCATCCTCATCAGTGTAATCATCATGATCATCGTCATCATAGTCATAGTCATCGTGATCATCATCATCATCATCGTCGTCGTCATCATCATCATCATCATCATCATCATTCATCATCATCATCATCATCATCATCATTCTTCATCATCGTCGTCGTCGTCGTCATCATCATCATCATCATCATCATCATCATCATCATCATCATCATCATAGTCATCATCCTTATCATCATCATCATCATCATCATCATCATTCTTATCATCATCATCATCGTCATCATTGTCGTCGTCATGGTCATCATCATCATCGCCATAATCATCATCAAAATCATCATCATCATCATCATGGTCATCATCCTCATCCTCATCATCATCATCGCCATCGCCATCATCATCGTCAACATTGTTTTTCATCATCATCATCATCATTGTTTATCATCATCATCAGCATTGTCTTAATTTCAGATAGGGTATGATTTAATCAACCTATGATGGGTGAATCAAATGCCATCATCATCGTCGTCGTCGTCGTCATCATCGTCATCATAACTATCGTCGTCGTCATCGTCGTCATGACCATCATCATTATGGTCATCATCATCGTCATCATCATTATGGTCATCATCATCATCCTCATCCTCATCGTCATCATCATCCTCATCCTCATCCTCATCATCATCATCGTCATCACCATCATCAACAACATTTTTCATCATCATCGTCATGATCATCATCATCATCATCATTGTCTTAATTGCAGGTAGGGTGACGTGTTCTGTGTGTGGGGGTGACATGTTCTGTGTGTGTGTGAGTGGGAGGGAGAGAGAGGTAGGGTGACATCGTATTTGTATGTGTGTGTGTGAGGGAGAGAGAGAGAGAGAATTAGAGAGAGAAATTGTGTGTAGTTGAGAGAGAGAGACTGTGTGTGACAGATGGAGATACTACAAGGTAATATGGGGGGGAGAGAGAGAGAGAGAGAGGGATGGAGGGTTAGGGAGAGACATGGAGAAAGGGCAAGACGGTTAGGAAAATAGGGGAGGAGTAGGATTACAATTAGGGAGAGGGGGGGTTGAGATGCTTGAAAATGAAATCAAATCATAGTTTCAACTAAACATATGCATGCACGCGTGTTTAACGTGTACACAGTCAGAATCATGATTGCGCTTTTAGTGTGTGCGTGCTACTTTTTAAACTACGCACACGTGTGTTTGTTGTACGTATGCGTTGCTTTAAATTTAGAATTTTGGTGGGCACCTTTTTTCCAACCTACGTGGTGAATGACTTGGCTGCTTTGGTTTTCAGTTTGGGTTGCCAAACCAAGTGGTTTGGATTGTCTTATAATAGAAAACATTTTTTGTACCACTTCTCCTATTTCGTGCATGATTTTGAATATGCCACGCTTGTCCACTGCTAATGAAAATTCACACACTTGTGTAACTCTATCTGTAGAATCTGAATATATAATTTTATTTAAATATATTATCTTTTTCTATTTTTTATTTAATTTTAAATAGACTAACGTCAATCTAACACAAAATGTAGGATATTTTCTTCGGCTATAACTTTTGATTGGATAACTTATTTAGAAAACAGAAAAGAACCCGCACAAGAAGACATAAAGACCTACATCCAAAAAAATAGCGTTCATTGACTATGTTAAGAACAAGATGTCGTGGACCAACGGTCGACCTTCATTAGAGGAAACTTCAACTCAAAGTGGGCCTTTTCACCATAGTTAAAACTACATGTCATCATGTGTTAGCTAATGAAATTGCTTTAAATTTGAAATACCGTATAGGCCTTAAACAATTCTTTAATATAAATTTGGGGATAGGTATCATAAAAAAACTACTTTTTTTGTTCGTATTTTCGACATATCTCCCAATGTTTTTACTCAAATTTCAATCAGGAGAGCTCCTTGAATGTGAAATTAAATTATGCATCCAACGAGTACCCACTCGACATACTTTTGATGGACCCCTCTACCCCAAAAACAAGAAATGCCTGAAAAAACGAGATGATGATGTCACCATCACATTTTTTCAGGTATTTCTTGTTTTTGGGGTAGCGGGATCCGTCAAAAGTATGACGAGTGGGTACTCGTTGGATGTGGAATTTAATTTCACATCCAAGGAGCTCTCTCGATTGAAAATTGAGTAAAAACACAGGGAGATATGTCGAAAATACAAACAAAAAAAGTAGTTTTTTTCCTTTCTTCCTCCAAAATTAATAAATATTATTTTATTATTTTAACTATTATTTTATTATTTTTCTTAGGAGGCCCATTTTGAGTTCAAATTTCCTCTAATGGTCATTTTAGGGCATCACTAAATTCCTTAATTAAATATATATATATAACATAAATAAATATGGAAAAAATAACGGTGCAATAGACTCCCTGTTATCTACAGCTCTATATAATTTTTTTCACAAAATTCCACCATTTGCATACCAGACGCATGGACCAACGCATACATATTCATTATTTTTTTAGGAAAAAAATAACATACCAACCTTATAACAACCTCAATTTTTGGGATTTATACTTAGTCTCTATAAATAAAAGTTATATATTGCGGAAGGTGATCCGATTGTCCACGTTTCATATTCTTACGCCATATTACAAAAAGTTGTGTAGGTACCTCTAATATTGCTTTTTGACATTTAGATTTCTGTTTTTCCAAAAGTCCATTGCAATGAACGCGTCATAAGTGACCAGCATTAGCTTGCACCAACCCTTTTGACAATCACACGACCCCTAATCAACTATGTAATTGGTTGGTGTAGCTAGAATTCTATTTTCATTGTTATTATTTTATTGAAGAAAAAATATGTATTTCTTTCCACTAAAAATATAGGGATATGCATTGCTATGTGAGAAGGTATGTTTCAACATCAATTTATTACAAAGAATAAGCAAGACATTGGCAGGAGTTTTGAAACTTGTAATATCCCGCTCTACCTTGTGGAATATGAAGAAGAACATTTAATGTTTAAATGTCATCATCTTAAAGAGCGATAAGGACAAGGGTTCAACTATATACAACCAAGTTTAGAATGATGTATATCTTACTAGGTATTAACGAGTTGTACAAAAAAGTTATGACAAAGTACATCATCACGTTGTTTAGTCACATAAAGATGATGCACTTCTTTTTTAGGTAGAGAACCTTAATGGGGCATGTAACAAGGCCATATGTATTGAAATTAAACATGGCGGAAAATTGATACATTTGGTTTTCAAATTTTTTACATAGATTTTCAAAGCTGCAATACACAATCAGTATTCAAGATAACAAGATAAATATAGATAAAGTATATGAGTGAAAAAGATGTAGCAATGATACTCATAAATGAATATCCAATTTACCTAATCACTTTTTTTTTAATATAGAAATATGTCAACACCTGCTATTCTAGAGAATCAAGGAATGACCAGATTATATAATCCACTCAATCATTACATAGGGGTTCAACAAGGGAATCTTGTCACTTACAACAATTGAACCTCAGTTGGGAGGGTAACAGTGATTCCTCGCAACTACCCAAGCTACATCCAATGGACAAGCACTTTAATATATTTTTATATATATTCTTGTTCACCTACCCCCATCGAGGCTTGTTAATGTCATAAAAACAATGCATAAGGGGCCCACCCGAAGGGGCCTCTCCCATTATCTCTAATCATAGAGCTAAGTCGACGCATGGGACATCAAGTGAGGCCCTTATATAGCGATGCATAGCCTCCTAGGGATTTGACCACGAGACCTTCTGCTCACAATTTACAACACTTGACCACTTGAGCTATCCCACCAGGATACACGAACTTTAATGTGTGTGTGTGTGTGTGTGTGTGTGTGTGTGAAGTGTGTAAATTATCTAAAGATTTGAAATCAAATATATACAAAACGTAAAAAAGGAAGAAGTAAAGAAGTCATAAACTTAATACAAAAAAGATAACCACAAGGTTTTTAAAAAGATAAAGATACCAATAATAAAAAAAACTAAAAAGAAAAGGATCAAATATAAATATAAAGGAAGCATAAGGCTAAAGAATACAAATCTAGAAAGAACTCAAAGATTTGAACCTACTCAAGATGAGGGTTGCTCTTGTTTCTTAAGAATAGGAAACCAAACATTGTTAAGCTTGAGACCATTGTCCCTATTAATACAATTATCCTCCTTCACAATTCCATAGCCCTAACTTTACTTCTATAAAAGTAGTCAACATTTGTTAAAAATGGTGTATCTTCAATATATATATGATGCTTGGTCCTATTAGGATGGTGTGCCAAAAAATATGACGTGACTTGATTATACTTAATAGTTTCCTTATTCTCTTTAATTCTAACTCGAAAAGGAATCCCAATTATTTTAAGTCCAAAACATTGGCTTCACTAACCCAAACACAGTGAATCCAAGCATCTGTAATATCAAGACAAAATGATATGAAAAATTAAAACATAAAAAATATGGAAAATTAATTGGAGGAATGAAGTCTTCTACATCATACAAGATAAATACTTTGGAAGGAAAAGATAGATAGAAGGGAAATAACAATTTTTACAGTTCCATGTAGAAGAGAAACTATTTTGTGACCATTGTAAGAAAGGTGGTCATGACAAGGAATTGTTGGACATGTGTTGCACTATTTGTAGTATCCCATACCAGAAATAAATTGTTTGGGTATGTTCTTGGTTTGCTTTGAGTTACTTTCATCCCATGGTTTTCCAACACATTATAAACTAATTTTGGTCCAACAATTGGGGTTGTAAGCTAATCCAGGTCAATGGATTAGGGTTTTGGATGCTATAATATTGTAGGAAAAATAGATAATACAATGAGATAGAGAGTGGAGAAACTCTCAACAATGTTGGTATTCTCAATTTTGGGTTTCCAAGGTAAATCTCTGTGTAATGTGTGTGAGAGCCATTATTAATTCTTTTGTTTTGGATTTTGTTTGGTATTTTTTTTCTTACACAGATTTATCAAAATTCTTCATGTGGTATTAGAGGAAGGTTATTTGCTTCATGGGGATTCCTTTGTTGCTAGGGTTTATCTCATTCTATGAAGATAAAGGGTATATTGGGTTTGTGTTAAACCTTTGTTAGAGTGAGAGCTTTGTGTAGTGAATCTTGTGCAAGAAAAATGGTGATCAATTCAATAATAGAAATTGAGAAGTTTAACAGTAATAGATTTGAGTTATGGAATATCCTATTGTAGACCAATATCAATGGATTATTATGAATCTAGGTACAAATACCACTAGTATGTTGAAAGAATATTGGGAAAAACTGGAAAGAAAAGAGAGAAACATTTTTTAACTCTACCTCTTAGATTTAGAGTTGTTGAATTTGTAATCCAAGGAATGTATATCAATCAAAGTCCTTGGTAAACAAGTTATTTCTTCGAAATAAGTTGTTTAAGATTAGAATGGAGGGTTATGACACTATGGAAGATCATCTAACTTCCTTTAATAGACTGGTAAGTAAATTTTCCTATGTTGATATTTATATGGAAGAAGAAGATAAGTGCATTTTTTTTCTATGTTCCTTGTGAGACACTTGGTATAATGTAGTTGTAGCAATTGGTCATGGGGTATTAACTCAATGAAACCATGCAATAACGCCTTCATTCATGTGATATGAAAGAATGCCCCTAATTTCACCAGATATTGGTAAATACCTATCAAAATCCTTTTTTTTGATCCCCCCTCCCAATACACTTTTCCAATTAGAAAAACCCTATTTTTATGATATATTCCATATTTTTACTAGATTACCCTTTTTTTACCCCCAATACCTATAAAACCCCTATAACTTGCTCCCCATCCCCCAATATATACAATATATTGACCTTTTTTTTACAATTTAAAAACCCCCTTTATGAATGAACGTAATAATATATTGGTCAACAAGGTGAATCTCGTGTTCAATCGGTAATGCCACTCAATCCATGTTAAAAATTGAGGATGTAGTTGCGTCCTTGTTATCAAATGAAATGAGGAAAAAATATATGGAGTGTGTGACCAAGGTTTTTTTTATTTGTGATAGGTTATTCCCAATAAATACAAAATAGGTCTTCTAAGGGTACTAATCTATGTTTAGAGGTACGATCTAAATCTCCATGAAAATTTGAAAAGAAATGTTGGAAATGTCGTAAAGATGGGATTTATTAGAAATTGTAGATATAAGAGTGTTACCAAAGGGAAGGGATCTGAGGTTGTCCCTTTCACATAAACGAAACCATCTACAAAAGAAGAAGGTGAGATGTGATGTTCTACTCACATCTGCAATAGATGTGATGTTATCTTAGGAGATTATTTGAAATAAAAAATAATAGGATGTAATGTTTTCCTCACCTCTATAATAGAGGTGATGCTATCGTAGGAGATTGCTTAACATCCAAAATAATAAGATGTTGAAGTGTCAATATGTTTCTCAAAAATGGAAGGATTAAAACTCTTCTTGGGGTTTTTCACTTTCTAGATCTAGCCAAAAACATGATATATGTAAGTAAGAGGAGTAATGTATGCGTGCATGCTATATTTTTAAAGGGATCCTACAAGATGGATTTAGGAGAAATGTGTTGATGTGAGAATTTATAGGATTGAAACTATGTACAAGAGGTTGGGGAGAAATTTTAACAGTGGGTGTAATAGTTCTCTTGTTCATAAGGATATTAATGAAGAAGACAATGGGTTGGCATCAGAGATTCAGACATATTGGAGAGATGTTCCTTCAATCATTACATGTAAAAGACATAGTAGAAGGTATGTCTAATTTCTCATTAGATTCCAAGTCACGTGAACATTGTGTATATGTTAAACATAATCAAGCAAGGTTTACATCTAGTGCTACAAGAGCAAAAGGAATATTGGAATTTATACACAGTTATGTGGTTGGGCATGTTCTTGTTCCATCACTAGGTAAATTTATGTATTATGATTCATTCATTAATGATTTCTCAAGGATCGGATTAGTTTATTTATTCCATAAGAAATATGAGGTTTTCTGTAAATTTAAAAAGTTTACAGCTCTTGTGTAAAACAAGGTAGAGAACAAAATAAAGTTGTTGAGAACAAATAATCACTAATACAAAATAGCTAATGTGTTACTAAAAACAATTAAAATTTGCATATACGTGACTATTATTATGTCAATGACTAATAGTAGCTAATTTACAACTGTTAGTTTTTCAACATTAAGCTAGCATTATTAGGATCTTTAACTGAGAGAATAACAAACACAACAATCAAACACAAGAGACAATGAACACAGTGTTTTTCCTCGGGGAAACCATAAATGGAGAAAACCCCGAAACTTCCTCAGAGATAGAATCAACACCAAAATAGAAAAGCCCAAAACAGTAAGTGATCTCCTGACAGCAGTAACCTTCTTCTTATCTAGACCTAGTGTCTTCTCCTTCCTCAACTATGCACTACACTTGAGTGTGTATGTGATGTGTGTTAAATATAGAGTCTAGCTATCTATTTATACTAATCCCGGCATGACTAAAACCCTGCTAGGGCCGACCTCTCTAGGAGAGTCTAATAACCCTAGTGCCCCGGAACTGCGGGGACTTTAACCCTTATACAATAGGAGGGTTACCCACAATGACTTGACATGAATTTTTTACATTATAGATCCTCCCGATCATAACATTGGGGCATGACAACATGACTCAATTACATAATAGATACATCCCGGAATAAACATCGGGTTACAAGACATAAGGTACATAGATGAATACATTATGAAGTTACAAATACATCAACACTCCCTCTTAACTAGGAAGGTATTCTTTTGACACAATTTTCAGCACTGGTCTTCTTCTCTGCATCAACTGGATCATCTCGTCATCTTCATCTTCAAGTCTTCTTAGTCTTCGAGTCTTCTTTGTCTTCAAGTCTTCGAGTCTTAGAGTCTTCAAGTCATCTTCTTCTTCAAGTCTTCTTCATCATGGAATCTACATCATCATGACTACTGGCTCATTACTGCTGGATCATCACTCGATCTGGATCGTCATCAAGTCTGGATCATCATCACATCTGGATCACCTGATTTGGATCATCATCGAGTTTAGATCATCATCACAACTGGATTGTCACTTGATCTGGATCATTATCAAGTATGGATCATCTCATCTGGATCACTTGATCTGGATCACCATCAAGTCTGGATCATCATATGCTATCTCATAATGGTGCTATCTCGATTCTTCTTGTCACAAGAAGTTCTACAGAGTCAATCCTATAGGCCTACCCTTCATGTAGGTCTTCATCAGCGCTTATATCTGACACTTAAGTCAGAATGGCCCACCCAGCTCTTACATATGACCTAATCTTGTCAGAAAGGCACGCCCAACACTCACATATGACCTCATCCTGTCAGAAAGGCCCAACACTCACATCTAACCATGTGTAAACACATTGCACCAAAATGGCTCAAAACTTATATCTGACCATGTGCAAGCACACCACATCGGAAAGGCTCTGCACTTACATCCAAACTCATCCTGTCAAAAAGTCACAACACTTACAGTCGACCATGCTTGAAAGCAATGCATCAAAAGGGCTCGGCGTTTACAATCCGACCATGCATGAAGCACCGCATCGAAAATTTTTATACACTTGCAATCCAACCATGCACGAAGCACCACATCGGAAAGGGCATGCACTCACATTTGATCATGGAGGAACTAATCCTACCATCACATTAGAATGGGCCACAGTCCAAGACTGAGCTACTTGGTAACTAACGAGGTGCCTCCATTCCCAGAATGGTAGTTGCCCTTACATCTGACCTACTCGTCAGAATAGCCAACAATCACATTTGACATGGGAGGAACTTAATCCTTTAGCCATGATAGAATGGTTCAGCCCTTACATCTGATCAAGTGGGAACACATCCCTCTATGACATCAAAATGGCTTCTCAGTTCTAGACTGAGTTTTCCTGGTAACTGACCAGGTGCCTCCATTCCCAGAATGGCAGTTTCCCTTACATCTGTCCTACTCGATAGAATGGCCAGCACTCATATCTAACATGGAGGGAACCTAAATCCTCTGACCATGACAGAATGGCTCAGCCCTTACATCTGACCATGGAAGGAACCAATCCTCTCACCATGTTAGAATGGCTACTGGTCTCATCACTTTCCCTTGGAGGAAACCTCAATCTAGAGAACACCAAGCTTCTCTCTAAAGTACTCAAACTTCACCCTAGCCAATGGCTTCATCAATACATCAGCTATCTTCTCCTCAGTCACAACATACTAGAGCTTCACTGCTCCCCTCTGCACCATATCCCTGATATAGTGATACTTGATCTTGATATGCTTTGACTTGTCATGGAACACTGGATTCTCTGACAACTTCATGCAACTCTGGTTGTCACAATGTATACAAGTAGCATTCAACTGGAGATAAAATATATCAGATAGTATCTTCCTCAGCCATATTTCCTCACAACTAACTGAACAAGCTGTGACATATTCTGCTTCAACTGTACTCAGTGCCACACAGGATTGCTTCTTGCTAAACCAAGAGATCACACCTGATCCCATACTGAAGCAACATCCTGAAGTGCTCTTCCTATCGATGGCATTGCCTACCCAATCTGAATCAACATAACCCTCCAGGTTAATCTTTTGATTCGCCTCGTACTTGATCCCATAATCAATTGTACCCCTCAGGTACCTCAGAATATGCTTTGCAGCAATCAAGTGAACATTTCTCAGATCTGTCAAGAACTGGCTCAAGGTGTTCACAGTAAACCAAATGTTTGGTCTCGTGTTTGTCAGGTACATCAAGGACCCAATCATCTGACGATACATCGCAGCATCAACTGACTCTGATGAAGCATCACTCAATAGCTTCATGTTCAATGCCATAGGTGTGGCCATGGATTTGCATTCCATCATCCCAAACCTCATTCGGATCTCTACTGCATTATACTTCCCTTGTCCAAGAAAGATTCCATCTGCACTCTGCCACACCTCCATGCCTAAGATATAATGCATCATACTCAAGTCCTTCATTTCGAACTCAGCAGCAAGCTTTCTCTTCGTATCAGTAATCAACCCATCCATACGTGTTACAAACAGATAATCTACATATAGTAGGAGCATCACTGGGTTTCCATATTCAACCTTGTAGTAAAGGTTGGAATTTGCTTTACTTTTGGTAAAGCCCAAACTAGATAGAAAGTTGTCAATTCTGTCGTACCAAGTTCTGGGTGCCTGTTTCAAACTGTATAGGGCTTTCTTCAATATGCATACATGGGACTCTCTATCATGTGTCTCAAAACCGAGTGGTTGTTCTACATACACTTCCTCTTCTACTACACCATTTAAGAAAGTAGTCTTGACATCCATCTAGTGTATCTTCCATTTCATCACTACAGCCAGAGCTAGTACTGATCTGATGGAAGTGTATCTAGATAGAGGTGCAAAGGTTTCTTCATAATCTATTCCTTCTTTCTGAGAGAAACCTCGAGCCACAAATCTTTCCTTATACTTTTCAATGCTACCGTCTGCAGCATGCTTGACCTTGTAGATCCATTTGGAAGTTGCAACTGACTTCCCTTCTAGTCTTGGGACAACATCCCAAACATCATTCTTCATTATCAATTGGTATTCTTCGATCATAGCATCCTTCCATTCTTTCCATTCTATCGCTTCTTCATAACTGGAAGGTTCTTTATCAATGAAATCACATAGTAAAGCTACATACCCGAAGTAGGATTTGGTCCTCTTTCTTTCTCTGTGATTCTCTTCTGGAGCCCCATATCTTTCCACACCTTAGATAATTTTATGTACCCAAGCAGGTTTCCTCTTATGAGGATTCTTCTCCAGAGGTGGATCTACAGGTCTTTGTGGTTCTTCAAATTCTCGATCTTCTTCTTGAGTTTTTTCGTTCATGGTTGTATCATGAATTCTCAGTGCTTCTGCTTCTTCATGTTCTTCAGCAAGTCTCTTTCTGGATTTGTTGTAAGCTGTGTCTTCATCAAATGTCACATTCCTTCTGATGTCAATATTCTTGTATCTTCAGAAATATATTATGTAAGCCTTCGAGCTTTTAGAGTATCCCACAAATATACCCTTCTTTCCTGAAGGATCTAATTTTGTTCTCTTCTCTTTTTGAATGTGTATGTACACAGGACAGTCGAATATTCTGAGATGGCTGAATTCTGGTTTCTTGTCGGATAAGACTTCTTCAGGAGTCTTGTTCTCGAGTACTCTATGTGGAGTACGGTTCTATACATACACCACTGTCCTTGCAACTTCAGCCCAAAGATGCATAGGAAGATCTTGATCATCAAGCATAGCTCTTGCAGCTTCCATGATAGTTTTGTTCTTCCGTTATGCAATCCCATTCCATTGTGTATTATAAGGAGTGGACAACTCCCTCTTAATCCCTGATTCTTTACATAGCTATTTTAATTCATTCGAAGTGAATACTCCGCCATTATCTGATCGAAATTTTTTGGTCTTCTTTTCAGTGTGATTCTCGATCAAGGATTTGAATTCCTTGAACTTACTGAATACTTCGTCTTTGTTCTTCATGAAGTAAACCCATGTCTTCCTAGAAAAATCATCAATAAAAGAAGCATAATATGCATACCTGCTTAGTGAGATTGATGACATAGGACCACATACATCGGAGTGGATGATTTCCAAGATTCGTTTTGCTTTGCTTTCGTTACTTGGAAATGTCTTCTTTGTGTTCTTCCCTTTCACACATCCTTTGCAGACCCCATCATGTTTTTCTTGTATTTCTGGAAGACCTTCAACAACTTTGCTTGCAAGAGGTAGTGCTATGTAATGCACATGTGCAAGCCTTCTATGCCAAAGTTCACTTGGCTCTACTATTTCATGGACCAAGGCTTGTTCTAGATGGCCCTTCAATTTGTACAAGCCTCCTTCTTGTTCACCAATCACTATTGCATCATCAATAGTCTTTCCTTTTGGCCACATGATGACTTGACCATCTATGAATGCAACCCTCATTCCTTTTGTATCCAATGCTGATATGGAGAGAAGGTTCTTCTTGAGTCCTTTCATAAACAAAACTTCCTTCATTGTTATAGACTTTCCAGAGTCTTACTTATAGGAGGATTCCCCACTACCTTTTATTGGATATTGGTAGTCATCTCCTAACTTCACCTTGTGAGGTGATTCATGTTCTGAGAGTTTTACAAAGGATTCCTTGAATCCAGTCATATGTTTGGAAGCCCCACTGTCTATAAGCCAATCATCACTTCCATGAGTAATGTTTCCCGTGAGATCGGAGATCAAAACATATTCATCCTCACTTGAAGAATCTTCACTTTCATATCTGGTTCTCTTTGATGAAGGTTCATCATCCTCTGCAGCATGAGCATGATGTCTTCTTTTGTTTCCCTTCTTCTTGTGAGAGCTAATTTTGTTCTTAGCACAATCTCGAGCAAAGTGTCATTTTTCATCACATGTATAGCAAATGTACTTAGACCTGTCTCTAGGATTTCTAGAGTTATTCCTATGATGAGAGTACTTACTTCTGTGATGGCTGGATCTGGATTTCTTGGATTGTACTGTGAGAGCTTGATATTCACTTCCCATCTTCTCTTCTAGAGATTCTTCTTGAGAACATTCTTCCCACAGTCTGCTGAGCTTGACTAACTTCTTTCTAGCACAAATCCCTTGAATGAAAGAGTCCCATGTCCTAGGGAGACCATTCAAGGTGGTCATCACAATTTCTGCATTCTCCACTTCTTCATCTACTGCTTCTAATTGTTCCTTGATCTGAGAAACCCTTGTAAAGTAAGACTGGATGGTCTCTTCATTCTGAATCTTCACATTCTTCAGTTGATTCCTCAAATTCATCTTCTGGTTTATGTTCTTCCCTTCAAACAATTTGGTTAGGGCATCAAACATAGCTTTAGGGGTCTTGAGAGAGGACACCTGTGGGATAAGGTGATCCTTGATAGAATCAGCAATAATCCTCTTTTCCATAACCAACTTCTTCTTATGTAAGGCCTTAGCCTCATCTCCCTCTGGAACTGGAACCTCCTCATGGATGTAGGAGTCCAACTCATTTTCTTCCAGGACCAGGGAGATCCTATACTTCCAGGCTCAGAAGTTATCATCTCCCTCAAGCTTTTCATCAATCTTGGCATGATGAGACATCTTAACTGAGAACTTCAAATGGAAATACAAAAGATTTAGATCTTACCAGGTCAAGATGTCAGAGCTGGATTTGGACCTGAAATCCTGCAATACTGGATCAGGAGAAAATTAGGGTTTTGCTTTTTCGGAGTTCTGTCCACCCAAATGCCTTGAAATTTATCCCTAACTTTGATTTTGGGGAGGAGATCAATCCAGGCCCGGGCTCACTGCAAAATTCCTCTTCTGTGAAAAGCCCTAATTTCCGACAGTAGTGTCGGGTCCAAAACTGAAAAACCTCATAATTGGATTCTACTTCGACATAAAGATGCGCCCTAAGGAGGAGAGTTATTCCACCTTAATTTTGCTGAAAATATATGGAGGAAGGTCCACAAACTAGGAATCCCTAGTTCCCGTAGCTGCACAGTGTCTTCTTCTTAGGTTAGCTCTGATTCCATGTTAGTTTTTCAACATTAAGCTAGCATTATTAGGATCTTTAACTGAGAGAATAAAAAGCACAGCAATCAAACACAAGAGACAATGAACACAGTGTTTTTCCTTGGGGAAACCATAAATGGAGAAAACCCCGCAACTTCCTCAGATATAGAAACATCACCAAAATAGAAAAGCCCAAAACAGTAAGTGATCTCCCGACAACAGTAACCTTCTTCTTATCTAGCCCCAGTGTCTTCTCCTTCCTCAACTATGCGCTACACTTGAGTGTGTATGGGATGTGTGTTAAATAGAGAGTCCAACTCTCTATTTATACTAATCTCGGCATGACTAAAACCATACTAGGGTTGACCTCTCTAGGAGAGTCTAATAATCCCAGTGCGCAGGAACTGCGGGGAATTTAACCCTTAGATAATAGGAGGGCTACCCACAATTACTTGACATGACTTGTTTACATTATAGATCCTCCTGATCGGAACATCGGGGCATGACAACATGACGCCATTACATAATAGATACATCCCGAAATAAACATTGGGTTACAAGACATAAGATACATAGATGAATACATTCTGAAGTTATAAATACATCAACAACAACCTCTTATAATATGGCTTAATTTTAGTCATATTTCTCTTAGTCCTTAATTGTTTTCCTTGATTTATCATTTTGTAATATATTTACTCATTTATTTGGTCATTAATTGTGCAACATATTTATTCATTTATTTGATCATTAATTGTCACAATTACTAACCAAACAAATGAGTAAATATATTACATGATGATGAATCAAATCATCCCATTAATGGTTAGTGACATAGGACTCAAATTTAGTCACATTATAAGAGACTGTAAATTAGCTACTGTTAGTTTCTAATGTAAAAATATTTTCATAGATACAAATTTTAGTTGGTTTTTTGGTCACAAATTTATCATTTTGTACTAGTGATTTATCTTTAGTTTAGTAATTCCATATTCATTATATTTATTACTTGTGTAGTAGTATTATATTCATATTATTTTTGTTCATCATTATTATTCATTATAAATTACTACTTAGTAGTTTTATATTCATTTTATTTTCATTCATCATTGTTATTCAATATAAATTAATGTGAATTTTGCTTTTTTGAATGTCATGCAATTTCATGCTGATTTGATTTCAATAT
>LPNX010636799.1:46840-59608 GCA_001517045.1 Pseudotsuga menziesii | reverse complement strand
TATAATTTGAACAAGTTAAAAACACTAAATAACATTAAGTACAACCGTTATTAATATAATTTGAATGACTTAAATTATATTATATGAAAAGTCAAATACTACAATACACATCAGTTTTCAACTAAATATCCACTAACAAATGATGGTCACTAATCTAGTACTATTCCATGACAAAAATCTAGTACTGGTCCATGAAAAAATCTATCTCCATAAACTAAATAAAAAATTAATCTAAGTTGATGACTTTTCCAAATATTACAATGGACATTGACTGGAATTTCCTTCCTTATACTTGAAACGACTACATCCATCTCGTTTATCTTCATATGGAAAGGAATGTTACTTGTGACTTTAATACCTTTGTTTCTTTTCAATAAACCTTCCCTTCAATTGTATCCTTGTTTGTTCCCCTACCTGTCAACTATTATGAGCATTATCATATTCCTAATTCATTGTTGTTTTGGAGAAATATTCAAATATATATTGAAATGCAATGAACAATTCCCACAAGCTAATTCAAGTTTCTAAAATGCACTACAAATGCATGAAGTTAATTGTGATGATGGATCCCATATAATGCTAAATATAGGCATGCTATTCTCAACCATACTGAGGAGAAGTTTTTTCTAAAAGAAAAAAGGAAACTTAAACTGAGTAAATGACATCTCAATGGTAAAGCCTTCAAATTTGATTAGTTAGACAAAAGTAAAATAACCAAGTACTAGTATGAAAGTATAGTTGTCAAGACCATAAAAATCAAAATTATTGTTTTGTACCATGTAGACATATTAAAATATACCACATAAAGCAATTATGGATGAGCTGCATGAAACTAGACTAGGAAATTGCCACTAACCTTCTTTACAAATTCATATTCCTCCTTAATTTCCATATAAAAATACTATTTCTCCAGTACCTACATGTGATATTTTAGCAAATTAGCATAACCACATTAAAATGAACTATTTTTTGAAAATACCAAATCAAGAAGATAGTTACCTTCTTCTCAAATTCTATATGTTCAACAACTCAAGCATCATCATGGAAGGTGAACTCATGTACCTTTGTAAGAGGCATTCTAGGAATTTAAGTAATATGCATAATCACACTCCATTCACAACATTTCATTCACTCTTCCCCAAACAAATACTTATGAATCTCCTCTAAGCTTAGAAGGAAATCATAAATGAGGTTAGAATGGTTGTAACATCATAAACAATGTAGATGAAATATAGTTTCTCAAAAAACCTATCCACATCTAATAGTGCAACACGTTCAGCTGGGTGAGAAGCTTCCATACTTGTAGAAATACATTTTTGCAAAGGATGCCTCAATCTTCCTATCAAAATTATCAATTTAACCACACATATTCTTGCAACATGTTCAACTAGTCAAGAAGTTTCCATAATAATGAAATACAGATTTTTGGAAGATACTTCAATCTTCCTATCAAACTCGTCAAGTTTCGAAGATGGATCACTTGAACCATTGGACAACTTTTCCCCTAAAACATAAAATATGATACATAAATATTCAAAACATCATATATCCTAACTTGCAATAGTTTCTAACTCTGTCAAGATATCTATATTATAGTCAATTAGGACCCAATTTGTGGGAAAATGGCCAACTCTAAATCAAAACATGAAGATACATACACCCAGCCATCTTGATTTATTTTATCTCATTCAAGAATATGCTAAGCCACCAAAACAATTCATTTTTTAACAATTAGGAATATGCTTGGAGACTCGTGTCATTACTCATTGTTATGTCACAAGAATTATAAGCCATATACTAGCTAATTCAAATCATCCCAACAACCCAACAAAAAAATATGGTACTACATTCATGGAAGGATGTAACTAATTTCTACACACAATTTTTAGGGAGAATACCAAGGAAAACATAAGGGGCGAAATTTATCCCATGGGATAATATTTGACCCTTATCTCCAATTTTTTTCATCAATCTCCATTTTTTTCTAAATTGATTCACCCAAATTCCTTGAGATAAAAAAAATTTACTCTAAAAACTGTGATGGGAGGAGTCCAATGGCCTTGGAGGGCAAGGCCAAGGTCCTTGAGTCAAGGAAATCATTTTCAATATCCTTAAATGGCAATGGAAATGCAAATATTTCCTCAAGAAAGGGAGGCAAAGTTGGCCCATGCGCCTTTCACATGCCCGTGCATTATCCAAGGTATTCTAATGGTGATTACAAATAGATTCCCGAGTGGAGATTCGACGATCTTCTACAAGAATATGCTTTTTCGATCTAAGAAGATGTGGCGTTAAAGTGGAGTTATGCCATGGGCACCTTCCTCTGGCCTAGCCAACTTTGAATAAATATTTGACAATAAAATATGAGTATACCCCTTGGGCTTGATTGATTGATTTTGGGTGAAGTTTTAAGTAAGTTTATGTAATGACATGGAGCTCTATATGTGCTAGTTATGGGTGGATATGGGTGGATTTTTAGTATATGAGTTCATTGCCTTAATTCCTTTCATTCTAAATTGTATTGAGAGGGGATATATTATTGGATGGATATTAAGGACAAACTTGAGTAGTATATCAACTAAACTAGGTCCACTAGTGCACATATGTGTACTACCATATATGTGGATTGAAGTATTGGTAGAAACTTTGTCAACGATGGTATACTAACTAGAAAACAACAAAAATAAAAACCATAATTTATTATTCGTGTAAATTACTAACACTTTATAGAGAGAGAATATTATTGGATGGATTAATTGCCATTGAGATAGCTACACGTGTATTGCAATTTCTATTAGTTTATTGAAGCATAAAATTTGTAAATTTCTCTCTACCAAAACCACAAGGATATGCATTGCTATAGTGGAAAGGTAAGTTTCAACATAAATTTATTATCAAGTGTAAGAAAGACAAAATAAACCAATAAAAATAAAAACTATAATCTAATATCCTCTTAAATTACTAACATTTTAGGGAGAGAGAAGGGGTGTGTATATTATTGGATGAATATTAAGGACAAACTTGAGTAGTAAATAAACTAGATTAGGTTAACTAGTGCACATATGTGTACTACCATAGATGTGGATTGAAGGATTGGTTGGAACTTTTTCAATGATACTATACTAGCTTGAATAATAATAGTGAGGATTACATGTTTATGTGGTTGTCGGATAACTAAAGGGATGTAACCAAGGGTTGAAAATGGTTCAAAAGGAGGACTACATGAAAGAGAAGATGTTGGATATTGGACAATAGCTTAATGAAATTTAGTTAAGAATTTGTTGGCACCCCAACAACCCCGCTTTTATTTGTGTTAAAGGGACCCCCACTATAAGGTCAACTAGTGCACATATGTGTGTACTACCATAGATGTGGATTGAAGGATTGGTTGGAACTTTTTCTACGATGCTATACTATCTTGAATAATCATAGTGAGGATGACATATCTATGTGGTTGTTGGATAACTAAAGGGATGTAACCAAGGATTGAAAATGGTTCAAAAGGAGGACTACATGAAAGAGAATATGTTGGATATTGGACAATAGATAAATGAAAGTTAGTTGAGAATTTGTTGGCACCCCAACAACCCCGCTTTTATTTGTGTTAGAGGGACCCCCCACTAGAAGTTTGTAAATATTGGTTTTTAGTTTCTTTTCCTATAGTGCGATTAGTTGGTTTTATTTACTTGATCCTTTTTGCGTGTCAATTTGTCTAGCTTAACTTATGCATGTTGTTAGGCCTTCTCACTTCTTGGTCGCTCTTTAACATATCATTTATGGCTATAAAATTTGGTGATTGCTTGACTATTTTGACCTCATGGCTGCTCAATGATGCAACTTTTGCACAAAGAGAGCTTTTCCTTTATTATAATTATTCTTCTCTTTAAGGTTCCAATTGTAATTATTCCCAAATGAGTTCATCATCACATATTAAAATTATTATAAAAAATGGATTTATTTGGTTCCCTTTATCTTCCAATTAATTTGGTGAAGTCACTAATTTGAATATTCAAAATATTTGGATCATTATTAATTGATATTTATATTTTCTTATATATTTAAAATCTCAATTTTAAGCATTTTACAACTTCATTAAATTATATTTAACATGAATTTTAAATTAAAGATCTATTATTTTAAAAAACGTGACATTCCCTCTCCATGTATTAAATCATCTTGTTTAGAGAATATGCATTATTCACATCAAAACTGACTTATTTTCTCAAAGAATATTTTAATATTTGATAATTTTTTTTTTTTAAAGGAAAGGTATTAAAAGGTATTTTTAATGTTACCTCTTATTTTGAGTGGGCCTAATGGTTAAGATCGTGTGTTTCCTTCTAGGAGGTCACAGGTTCAAATCCAAAGAGGGGTAGGGTATCTACACCTTTATAGACTTTAGCAGTTAAATCACTGTGCACAGGAAGGCTCTTGTCCCACAAACAAATGGGTCTCATACACCAATTGGTATCTCGCTTGGAGATAATCTTAAAAAATATATTATTATTATTATTATTATCTTAAAGAGCCTTATCAAATCATATTTTATGTCATATTTTATATCAGTTGCATTGAAAATATATTCTAAACTTAAAAATGGTTCACATAAATAGATGAAGAAAATTAAAAAAATATTTATAAAATGTGAACAAAGATGACCTACTTTAAATGTATTAAATCATCATGAAGTATCATATATGAATGCAATGCCACGTTGGATTAAAGGCTATGTGAAAATAAAAATTCAACCTTTGATTTCATTAAATTACAAAAGCAATCTATAATTTCTAAGATCGATCTATTTTTGTGAAAGGTTTTGTATAAAATGTTTTTGATTCCATGATATTTGTTATTGATTTTATGAGTTTGCCCAAGTTGACGCATGAAAACAAAGTAACGAAGTCTAGTTCTTTGGAACATGTGCCAATGAAGATTGTTGGGATCCATCTCAATGGAGAATATAGCTTCAGTTGGAAGAGTTGTCAACACTTAACGTCATCATGTTATCAAAGAGCTGACTCCTTGCGTGTTAATGTTCTATATCCATGTTATGTTAATGTTCTATATCCATGTTATGAAGATCTCAGTTCTACATATTCATCAATTTAAGGTTCTGTCTCCATAAAGACATGCCACTTGCCCATGGACTCATCCATGTCATCAAATGAAGGAATGTCGTACAAATTTGTGCTTTATTGTTTTTTAGGCGAAAAAAGCATTCCTTGCTATTCGATTGAATCAAAGGAATTGGTTACATCAACATGTCAACAAAACAGCCACCCAAACAAAATGTCGGGTCTACCAAGTGTAACAGACAGAAAAACACAAGCAATACCGACTTAAAAGGATAAACTATTAGAATATGGGCATCATATACAGTGATGGTCCTCTCATAAATGTCAAGTAATCAAATCAATCATGACTGTCCCTAGAGAAAAAAAGAAGAGCCTAGAGACACTATCCAAAGCAAAGCAGCAATACTCATAAAATCCAGAGACATAAAAATCATCTTAACCAATAACCTCTTAGTAGGAGTCAAGAGACTAATAACATCAAAGTACCAGACCAAAGCTCTCAAAAAATCTGAAGTGTGACCTCCCTGTACACTTTTTCTTCACAAGTTTCTGTGAGAGTATGCCTACCCACAGTCATCAAAATCCCCTCCTTGGATAGTGTATCTGCCCTCTTGTTATGCTCCCTAAAGACATGACTGAAATCCACATGTGTGAACCCAGATATAAGATTCCTAGTGTCCAAACACTAGGCATCTAGGTTCACCAAGGATAGAGTGGGTTCATTCTTAGCCCAATTTATAATCACTAAGGAATCACCAAATACATTAAGGTATGGTAACCCAATGTATTTAGCAATGTATAGTGATGCCTAGAGAGCCAATTGTTCAACCCTAGTATTTGTGCTGAGACCACATCCCATCTTGATAGAGAGAAAGTGTTGTTCACTAATCCAAATACAGACACCTACCCCCCCAACTGCTCAACAACAACACCATAAAAAAAACCATAGGGAAAATACACTCAGGTGGATCACCGATAATTCTTCCTTTGGGTCTGTTAGTGAGCCGGACCAAATAAGAGTCAACCTCAGACATGATTATATGATAGAGCCTGAGAATATTTGGGGCAACATCCTCAAAAATGAGACAATTCCTGGTCTTCCAAATATTCCATATGAAAAAGAAAGGCAAGTATAAAAACCTTCCCTTTTTTTTAATCCAGCTATTGAGATTATCCACCAAAGAATTATCAGACCAGATCAAACGAACATGGCAAACATATGTCTTAAGAAGAGTATAACATCAAGGGAAAAGGAGCAACCAACAAAAAGGTGGTCCACAGTTTCAGCATGAAAGTTGCATAGGCAGCATCTGTTAGGACCATACCAGCCCCTATTATAGAGAATATCCCAAGTATTAACCTTCCTATTTACTGCCAGCCAAGTGAAGCATTTGAGTTTTAGAGAAATATTGGAGCCCCAAATCAGGGGCAGCAAGCCATTCGTCAATAGAGGCTTATGTATAGATACAATAAGCTCATAATCTTTTTTAGCAGAGACCTTCCCCAATTTTTTGTCATATAACCAGAGTAAGGAGTCCTCTAGATTCGCAATCCTTATTCCACTGTGAGATAAACCTTTGACAAAAGTTGCCCATTGCTCAGCCCATTCACCCCCCAGGTCAAGATCTAACGCATAGTACCAACAATTGAAGCCCCCCGAATGACCATTCAAGTTCTGAGCCTGAGCTAGATTTGTAATCCCATAATCAGCAAGATATCCCCTAAGATCCGCAAAAAGTAAATAAGACAAGTTCATACCAGCAATAGGATCAATACCCAGTCTTGTTTTCTTACCGTTGCCCACCTTCCATCCCAGATGTCTAGTAATCCAATACAAAACTCTAACAAATCCATTCCAGAAGTATGACGTTCCATATGTATTGAA
Organism: Pseudotsuga menziesii; assembly: GCA_001517045.1. Classification (NCBI taxonomy): domain Eukaryota; kingdom Viridiplantae; phylum Streptophyta; class Pinopsida; order Pinales; family Pinaceae; genus Pseudotsuga; species Pseudotsuga menziesii. Next base: position 52,648 of record LPNX010636799.1, on the reverse strand, counting down.
CTTTCGGGCATGGATCCAAACCTCCCAAGGTTTGTACTTTAAGTAATTATGAGAAATTATCCTACTCCATATACCATTTCCATTTAGGAGCAGCCACAAGTTTTTCAGCCTCAAAGAGATGCCAAACCATTCCAAGTGTTTAATATTCCAACCACCATACTCCACAGGTATCAAAACCGACTTCTAGCTGGTAAGATGGAGCTTTTGGTGGCCATCAGAGTTTCCCCATAAGAACATAAAAATGGTTTTTCTCACCTTATTCAAGATAGATTTAGGGCATCTAGCAAGTGCAAACCAAAAAACAGCAAAGCCCGAAAGTACAACATTTATAAGTATTACTCTACCACCAAGGGTAAGTAATCTGAAAGACCAATGCTTAATCATGTTTTCAAATATTTCCACCTACCAGTTCTAGTCTGAAGATCTCTACCCCAAGGGTTTTAAGTGAAAACCTGGGTATTTAAACCCCTCGTTGATATGAACCATGTTGTAGGGAAGAAACACATCAATTTGACTTCTGATAACAGGGTCCACATTCTAAAAAAGAAAGGAATATTTTTCCATACTAACCGCCATCCTAGTAGCAAAACAAAACAAATCAAGGGCCTCTTTGAAAGCCTTCCATTCACTGACAATTCCTATACCAAATAAGAGAACATCATCCACAAATAACAGATGTGTGATAGCTAGATTAGGACCATACTGATATCCTGTGATAAGACCCTCCTTATGGGCATTCAAGATTATCCTATTTAGGCTTTCAATAACCAGAATGAATAACAGGGGGGATAGGGGACATCCCTGTCTAATGCCCCTCAAAGCAAGGAAAAAATCAGATGGAGAACCATTGATCAGAATATCAAAACAAGCATTGGAGACACACCCCATAATCTAGTTCACACCAATCAGTTGTATGCCAATCTGAATAAGCAATAACTTGAGGAAAGTCCAGTTAACCCTATCAAAGGCTTTGACCAAATCCAGTTTTAAAACCAATACATTTGCTCGATTGGTCTTAATAGAGTGAAGTACTTCCTGGGTAATGTCAATAGGTTTAGTGATTTGCTTATCCTTCAAGAAACCAAACTGTTGGCAAGAAATACTCTTGTTGAGGAGAGGCTTCAGGCAATTAGTAGCAATCTTAGAGATCACTTTGTAGACTAGGTTGCAAAGAGAAATGGGTTGAAAATCAGCAAAAGATTATGGCTTATCACATTTGGGGATCAGGGTTAGGAAGGTAGAGTTGAGGGAGCCCATGATTCTCTCACCAAGACATGCTTGTTTATCAACCAAAACCAGTTCATCCCCAATAAGATTGAAAAAAAGCCAGAAATAATTCTACAAGCCACCCATCCGAGCCAAGGCTTTTGTCTTTTTTGAACCCCTTGAGTACCGCTTCAACTTTCTAGTAGGTAATAGGATCTACGAAGATGTTGAGGCCCAGGAATTCGCAGGCAACAACAGTAAGGGATTCTCCCCAGTCAACGTTCCCAACTAGCCCGTGACTGTTTAGTGTAGGGAATCCGTCCAGTTTGCGGTCCGGCTACCGTATGTCAAGTAACAAAACAAAGGGTTTTACCAGTTACGGCCCGGTCCACCAAGTTTTTGTATTTTGACTTAAATTATGAAATGCACGTGCCTAATTAACAATGCAGAGTGATAAAGATGCAAAGAGCATTCACAATGTGATGCGCAGGTTCTTACCTCTCGTCTTAGAACTCACAAGCATCTAAATCATACAAACAGTAATAAAACAAAACTAACTAAACTATCTCTAGAGAGCTGGATTAATTCATGAGTAATGCAATATTGTTCAGGTGTTATGGCAAATCACAGATAGATGTTCTTATAACCAAACGTATAAACAGAAGTAGAAGTATACATGACAATATAGCTCATCAACAATTAAAACATCCCATTACTCATAGTGGAAGAACACCATAAAAATACTGAAGAATCTTCAGACAAGAACATAGGTTCAATAAATTAGAACACTCTTACAGCTAATGAGACACAACTGAAAACGAAATAGTTCACATTCAACATTGCTCATTTAAACGCATTGATCCATTCCACATAGCACTTTCTCCAACAAGTAAAATTTTCACTTTATAGTTTGTAAAACGAAGTAGTTCCTCTTACAAGCAAAAGGTTTACAAGTTTGCCAGGGAAAAAGCCCTGTCTAAGTTCTACTTTGAAATATTTAAACTACAATGGCCGACCGCCTGGGCTGCCCCCCAACGTATGACCTTTCAGTTCCCCAACGCTTCATATTCCTCTATTTTTTCTGCGCATGCTCATAATTGGCTGGGTAACTGCCGAACCTTTCAGAGCTGCTCCTTTGTCACCATTCATTTTGTCTTTTCCTGCTGTTTTCGGCTCTACCTCCACCAAACAGCCCGTTATGCCTTCACGCCGCGGTAATCTGAAAACGTCTTTTGAGTCCACCTGCGATTCAAAAAAGCGTATCATTAATTGGAACTGCGTTATAAAACAAAGCAGCAAATCATACCAACTGAAACGACCAACCCAAAAGAAATGGCCAGGTGCACCACCATTATTAGAATTTTATCAAACGTCGACATCACTATTTTGTTTATCCATGGGTTTGCACAAAACCACCAACGACAGGAAACGAGGACTCGTCGGCCGCTCAAAATACCAACATCGGAAGGGTAGACCAATCCGCAGGTGGGAAGACTTTAAATTGGCAATCGGAGGATGTTAACATTGGAGGCTAAACGGCTTTCCTAGCTGCTATGGTAGAAGAGACATAAGTTACGGACAAGTGACCGAAAGGAGGGAAAATTCCCAATTGAAAATCGGAAGGGTAACCACATTGGAAGCCAAATGACTTTCCCAGCTGCAACGGTGGAAGAGAAAAACTACGGGTCTACGACGAAAAGGGTCAACACGCATCGGCAGTAGGAGCTCTTTATGCTTCGGACGCTAAGCCGCTTTGGGAGCCGCAACGGTAGAAGGGAAAAGGACAAAAGAAGCCGATTTAACATGGTGTGACACCCGATTTAACAGAAAAATTAAGTGTTTGGAAATTTTTTTTTTTTAAAACAAAAAATCAGCAAAGGTTTAAAACCAATTTTACTTCCGAAACCGCGGACTCAAAGAACAAAAGATCCCATTTATCACTGGCTAGTAAACCAAACTGACATCTGCGATCAATCACAAAATTCAAACACAGGCAACCCTTGAAACCGGCTGAAAATCAGTCTGCACAATCATTCAAAATTAAAACCCGACCAATAAGTTCCAGGATCCTATGATTTAAGAACAACGCTAAATCATGAGGAGGGGCCCAAAATTTTAAGAAATTTGGGGAGAACGGTTGCGGCTGCAACAGAAGCTATCAACATCCTCCTCCTCAGTCAATGTAGGAAAAATACTGATCACTTTAAGTTGGTCCACAAGGTTATTAGAGTCATCATCCTGGAATAATCCCCCAAAGTGTTGCTCCCCCAACCGTTTAAGAGCAAGGTCATTAGAGACCAAGTTACCCTCCTTATCCTACAGAAACCAGATAGTATTTGTATTTCTTTGTACAGAAGAAAAAGTATGAAAAAATTTCATATTAGCATCCCCTTCCTTAATCCATAGAGCTCTGCTTTTTAGTCTTTGGGTGGTGACCTCATGTGCCAAAAATTTATTTTGCCTATCATGAAGAAGCTTGAGTTTCCTAGAATTCTCAGCAGACAAAATACTAGAGTCCAAAAGCAGTATATCATAGATTTCCTCATTAATCTCAATGATCAATTGTTTCCTTTCTCTTTTCCTCCTTCTTTCCCATCTTTTTACCTTACTCTTGATTCTACCCATTTTTTGTGAGAAAGAGTCCATGTGATCTAGAGAACCCGTAGTAAGAGGAGCCAGCCAAGAATCAGTAACCAGGGAAGAGAAATCATCCTCCAAGAGCCAAGCTCTATTAAACTTAAAGGGATAGCATCTAGAGGTGAGTCTCGGCCCCCATTATAGTTTAGAGCATAAAGTTGTTTCTTGAAATGATTCCATTCCCAGATGCCCAACAAACTATAGATAAAGATTAAATGGTTGCCAACGTTTGTCAGTAGAGGAGATCATGCTTAGCTTCCAGAATTTCACCAAATTGAAAAAAGGGAGATTTTTTTTATCCTTCACCCTATTCCTTTCATTTTAATTATCCATGTTTTTATAGTTCTTGCTACTTGATTGCGTTAAAAATTGATTTTGTGATGGTGCAAATTCACCCTACTCATAGTTCCACCGGATCCGCAAAATTTATCTCCTCCTTTTGCTATTTGTACGGATGTTAGTCACTAGAAAATATTGACATCTTTGTGCAAAAGTATGGAGGCTATTAGGATTTCACGTTGAATTCCTTTTCATGAGCATGCAAGCAATCGTAGTCCTTGGAAGATGAAGAAGGTTAACTGGGGTGGTTGCACGAGATTGCTAACGGATTGAAAGAATCTTTGTGTCCAGATTTCTTTTTGACAAGAATAGACATCAGTTTGCTTATAAAAGACAAGATCGAATGGTAAAGAGGGGTAAGTCTCAGCAGAATAGGAGAAACTTTGTTTTCTTTATTCTATTTTCTAGTTTGTATTATTTTTGTTTGCAGAAGGAGAGGGAGAGAAAGCTTTGTAAATTTTCTTGAAATTTGTTTTCATTGATTTTTTGTTTGTGAAAGTTTCTCTTATGATTAGAGATCATTTAGAAGATATTGCTTATGCACTCATGATCATCTATTGTATTTTCAAGTTTATAATAACTTTTGTTAGTATATATTTTTCAGCATGGTTTTTTCAAACATGTATCATGTGTGATTCAGTTTTTTGAATTTATATAATATTTTCATAGCAATCTTTTGTGTTTAAAATTCGCTTACAATTATATTTTTTTATAATTGTGTGAATCATATGAAATGACTCAAATCAAAATGCATTTTCATGTTAGATCTGAGTGATTTTTCATCATTTTATTATGTGTTCTTAGTAATTTTATTAAGAATGTTATGCATGAATAAATTGATTGGTTGATTTACTTTGTGTTTTTGTAAGTATTCTATCAATTAGTTTAATATTTTTCAGTTCTAACATTAAAGTGTTGTGTTAATTTCTTATTATTATGGTTTTAAGTTACTAATAATTATTTATTGGTATCTCTTTAATCATAATCTATTTTACAAAAGATAGTGATTGTAATTATAGCTCTAATTAGTTTTTGTTGTCATAGTTGTATTTATAAAATTTCTATTGTTTAAATAGTCTATAATAGTTAACGCAATTTATAATCACCTTCTAGTCGGGATAGTTTAGATCAAGTAGAATTGATTTTTCAGTTTAGTTAAATTTTATATTATTTGTAAAAGTTGTTAATTGAGTTTCTTTTTTATTATTCATAGGAAATATATTCAGAATTCGAAAGACTCTCCTTAACATAGTACAAAATATATCAGATAGGCATAATTAGATTGAATTTCATTTAATAGATGCTAAATAGAATTTAGTTGATAAATATATATAATTTCATTAATAGCTTAGTTTGATTTATAGAGTAATATTTAAGTTTAGTTTAATAATTTTAGTTGTGTTAATTATAATTCAATAGTTTAGATTACACTTTCCTAGGTTGAAGTTTAGAACTCTCCCTAAGAGGGTTAAAACCTAGGTGAGCAGGACCAAATCCTGTGAAAATCAACTAACTCAAACACACAGTAAGCAACTTGTATAGGTTGATTTTCTATAGTTAACCTCATTCATAAATCTGGTCAACAGGATCATAATCCACTTAGACAATTGTTGCATTTTTATAATA